>QQSS02175988.1:0-31501 GCA_003687565.2 Craspedacusta sowerbii | reverse complement strand
CACCCCGACCCCAACCACAACCCCAGCCCCCGACCCAACCCCAACCCCAAGCCCTCCCCCACCCCCAACCCCAACCCCAACCCCAACCCCAACCCCAAAAATTGAATGCTGAGGGAGAGAAAGGCCAAAATAAATTGGCAGCAAAACAGATATTTAACCAGTGTATTAAATTTATAATATTTAAATCAACGTTTTTAAATCAATCTGCGTCGCATTTATCAAAATCAACGGAATATAGATAATTACAGTGTTAGTATTGTTTTAAGCGACTTATTGTCGCCTGATTGGATCAATTAATGGTATTTTTATAGCATACACTTTGTTTAGTTTTGGATCAGCCTGCTGCCCGTTCGATTGTTATAATTGAATGAATTAGTCCGTGCAACTTTTTTATTAGAAAATAAATTAAAATAATACTAGCCCATAAGCGTGGTAGGTTTGGGACTGACTGACCTAAAACCTCATATAATAGCAAAGAAAAAAGACTCGCGCGCATCAATCTGATTTTTAATTATAATGAAATATTTTCTGATATTCATCGCTCACTTAGGAAGCCTTTCTGCCTTGGCCACTGTCAGTTTTACATTTGGAAGCAATACTCTGTCTCTCTACTCCTGTCCTTTTAATTACTATACTGGCGCGAACAACATTTGCTCAAAATGTTTAAATGCGTGCGCAACTTGCACAGTAAGTTCTACTTGCAATTCTTGCCTGCCAAGGTATAGCTTATACCAAGGCACAGATGGGAACAAGTACTGTTACCTGTATTGTCAGAACAATTACATTACCCCAGGAAATATTGCAGGATTGGGAACCGTTTGTGCTTCAACTTGCAATAACATTGGATATTTTATTTTCGAGTAGGGTGGAAATAATTATTGCACAACTTGCTCAAGTAACTGCAAGTCATGTATCATTAACGCGATTCTATGCATGTCTTGTAACTAAGGCTCTATACTCCAATTAAGTACTTTAAGCTGCATTTTTGCTAAACAAAATTGTTCAAAACTTACTTACTCAGACTCAAGGAATTGCACCAACACATGCAATATTGGCTACTACCAATAATAAAATTTTTGCGTGCCCTGCGCAAATATTCTTATCAATTGCAACAAATGCATAGTCATTTCGGGGTCCATTTCTTGCATATCTTGCTATAGTCCTCTTTATTTCAGCGAAAAAGACAACGCCTGTCTTGGGAACTGTCCGAGTGGTTATTATCAATACATGAGTAAGTGTTATTTACAGGGTTGCCCCTAAGGCTCCTACCTCTACAACATTGTTTAGACTGCCCAACTTATATGCCTCCCTTGCTAAATGACTGGGTGCGGTAAATGTCCAATTGGTAGCTCAATCTGTCTGTCGTGCAAATCTGGATATATTGCTCAAGTCATGTCGAACTCAGGCGGCATTTTTGTTGTTGAGTGCTATCAATGTTTTTAATATTGCGCAACTTGCCTTTCAACTAATCAAAATTATTGTCTGTCCTGCAAACCTGGCTTCTACTTTGAGGTTTCCAACAACAATTGTTTAATATGCAATGTAACTGGCTGCCTCCGCTGCTTAAGAGAGAACTCATGCTATCTTTGTAAAAACGGTCTCATTGCAAATTAGAAAAACTGCCAGTGTCCAGTAGGCCAGTACTATTCTTATAATTAATGCATTTCTTGCCCAGTGGGATGCAATTCATGTTTGAATCCATTTACTTGCACTGAATGCAATTTATAATCCTTTTATTCTGGACAGTGCTAACAATGTGGAACTACAAATTGTGCATAATGCAACTACTTAACTGGACTATGTTCAAAGTGTGGCATTAATGCTTATTTATAATTTAATGAATGCTTTTGCTATGCTGGTCATTCGAAAATTGGAAACTTGTGCATAAGCTGTGTGGCGGGATGCTCGTCTTGTTCATCTAATCTTTGCTATAGCTGTGTAGGTGGATACTTTTTAATGGGACCCTATTGCTTTCCTTATTGTTCCTGTCTTGATAGCGATCGCATTATTCTTTATTGCCCTAAGCTTTTGTATAATGGTAGGAATGTGTATAAGATTGATGAAGATGAGAAGGGATAGTAATTTACCCTAAATGAAGCCAATGATAGACATAAACAACGAAATCCAATGAAAAAAATCCAAATCATAAAATTACTTGTTATGAAGGAGGAGTATTGAATGCCTGAATCTAGTTGATTTGGTTTTACTGGGCGCTGTAGGATCGCAGGTATTTTCATAAGTTGTGTCGTAGCGTAGCATTAGAATAAGTAGTATTTGAAAATGGTAGGGCTTAATTCAGAGAATTCATTAACATTTTCTCTCACAAGCTTGTTGGATGGGATGGCGTCTAATAAAGGATACTCCCAATTGAAATTTGCAGTTTACAGCTGAATAGCATTTGTCTTACAGCTTTTTGTGTCGTATTATTACTTACAAAACTTGTAATGATTAGACTACTGACCCATCTGAAGTCGAGTTAAAGTCAATAGAAAATTGGAAACTTTTAGGCTAGCTCTCACCATTATAAGAGACATGAATATAGCTAATCAAGGTTTATGTGTGAAAGGCTAGCTCAGTTTTACTTTCCGCTCAAATCTCATTTTATTTAATACTATGCTTTAAATCAACCCAATATGATCTGAATTACCTCCTTCTTAGCAAATTAAATCAATTTCAAAGACAATAGAATTTAAAGCTTTCTCTTTATGAATTAGGAATAAAATCGTTGATAATGTTGATAATATCAGATTTTTATTATTTAACTTTTAATTTAGTATTAAAAAAAAGCGAAAAGATATTATAATTGCAATTTATTTTAACCGATCATAAGGTTGGCTATTAAAAATCTTTATCTTAGCAGATGGTCAAGCAATATCAATGCTAAACTATTGCAAATTGGCGATAAAGCTATCATCTACTTTATAGCTCATGAGTCTAGGCTAACTGAATAGGTAAGATAAACTAATTTCTTTTGTATATTTTTGGTGAAATTATAAATTACATTTAATCAAATGTCCAAGGGAGATATCGCTGTGGGTGTATTTTACGTAATAGTTTTAATGGTTGTCGCCTCAGTTGCAGTGACAATCGTAGGAAACTTCATCTTACTGAAGCTAATATAAGTAAACTTTATGGCTTTCATAATCATAATCGTTTCAGCAATAGCGGCTGCCTTAATAAAAAGAAAATTGAATTTGGTTGGGTTAATTCTCTTAATAGGTTTAAGCTCGAGAGCTGTAGGTTAAGTCTTCGAGAGCTATTTGATGAAATTCTTAGCATTAAGTTTAGTGGAAGTAGGAGGGTATATTTTATTGATAGGATTTTGAATCATAAATCTACTTCGAGTTAATTGATTTTCTATGAATCTAATAATATTTATTACTTCACGGTATTAAGACATCAATAATATTATGCTAATATTCGTATAACTTTACTTATCTGATCCTACAATCTCTCTATCTCCTCATTCATTATGATTACCCTTCAATCTCTCTATTTCCTATTCATTAAACCTTCACAACTTATTAATATAATAATACACCCATTTAAATATTCATTATGATAGGAATTTTACTCTTGAGGCAAGTTGCTCTTACCATGATACCTCATGTCACCAAAATCTAGCCCTGGACTCCCAAGGTCTATAATGTTACTATAGGGACACCTCCAAAATAAAAATGGGCTCCAATCGTTAAAGATCATAAACAGGCTTTAGACACTTTTGTCAAACGCTTTGACTACCTGCCCATACCAGACTTTGTTTTTAATCTGCTGGCCTGGTGGGGCAAAACTTTCTTTATCCACCAAGATTTTATTAAGTAGATTTAAGCTCTGGCCGAAATATACGATTACCCATTTGGAAAACTACTTTTCTTGAACTTTATGTATTAGTACTCGACAGCAAAAGCATGTTCAGGCATTCTTATTCGCGATGGCTTGGGTCGGATTCTTCATGGTCGCAATCTAGATTTTTAAATGTTTGGGATGCTCTCTAAACTAGTCGTTACTATTAATTATTTTTAAAAGAACCAAATCGTTTATACAGCTAATTACATTGTCGGAAGTGTATTTGTGCTTACTGGATTGAGGCACGGTGCATATGCAATTTCTTAAGACACTCGCACATCAGACAACTTTTTAACTGTATTGAAATCCCTATTTATTGGTGATGGAATACCCTCTCCTTGGCTTATAAGCAGAATTTTAGCTACTTAAGGCACATTCGAAGGTGCTGTTAGGAGGCTAAACTTCAGCCAAATATCAGCACCCACATATTATATAATCAGTGGAGTAAAGGGTAATCAAGGTGCTGTTATAGAGAGAGATCCCTATGGTGTACATGGTTATTACCAACTAACTGATGAAAAATGGTATTTAGTTCAAACAAATTACGACCGAGACATTCCAGATCCACCCAAAGACTACAGAAGGATACCCGCTGAGCAAAGAATCCAGAAGATAGGCCAATCCCAGTTCACTGAAAATAAGCTACTCTAAAATGTAATGAAGCAGTGGCCTACTTTTAATATAGGGACGATATATACGGCAATTATGGTCCCTCATGACAGCTACTTCACCACTACTGTGTGGTATTGTGCTCCCAAAAATACCTCGTCTACATGAAAGATTAATCTGAATCATTGATTAAATCGTTACTCATTCCTTTGAACAGTAATTTTATGCCCAATTCTTGCTACATGTTAATTTGATTGCTTGTGAAGCTGAAATGATAATCCTTTTTATACTTAAGTTGGATGATATAGGCATATGATTGTCGGTCACCTCTCTCTCAGATTAATATAGTAGAAAGCATAAAACATAAAACTGATATAATTGAATCGATCAAAGATCAGCAGAATATTATAAACCGATAATAAATTATAATCAAACTTTCACCATTAGCACTTTCTCATCTTTACTAAGGATGTACAAATTCTGTTAGTCACTCGAAAACTAGAACTTACCTTCAGATTCAATTGGGAGTTTGCTTCGAGCCATGATTTCTACCGTGTTGCCAGTTGACTTTCGTTTAAGTGCGATCACACAATGCCCATCAGCCTATTTCACAACAAAAATGGCTGTGTCCGAAAGTTAGGCTTCGGTGTATTATTGAGATTCGAATAGCTTGTTTTTAGAAAAGATGTAAATCTTTTGATGCTACTTGTATCTCTAGATGCAGCCTTAACAGCATCTACAGAAGTCCAGATCACAATAGTAAATCAGAACATTTTCGCTCAGTTTACATTCCCAGTATGCGCCTCCGTCGTATCGCAATTTTATTTATTGCATTCAACCTTATTCTTTTTCAATCACCACTTTTAAAAGGCCGATTCCGTCTAATTCTTTAACATGCATGTCATTTTCAATCAATGTTTAAAACCTTCTAATATGCGCTCGTAAGAAGTAATAATAAATTACTTCTTAGTAATTTCCCTTCGCAATTATTCAGCATGCGCCAGGCTACTTGAAAGTCGTCTCTAAGTTTAATCTAGTTTTTCTTGCTGAATAGAAAACTGCTCTCTCCCCTACTTCACCTGTCTCTCAAGGGCTTCGAACTGCTGAAGCAGTTACTTATTGATTTAATAATTAGTGGTAAGCTCATTAGTCAATTAGTTGGATTCCAAACTCATGAATTTGATTCGCTATTGAAGCAAGTCATGTCTTTCTTTAACACAGCATAAAGAATCTTAAGCGTTTCTAAGCCTTTCCTTGAGCTTAGCATTCAAGTCTTATTTTTCAATAAGAGAGTGCTGATATTAATTGGCCTGTATTTTTAGCAAGTTTGAATTTTCTCTTTACTCGGAAATTAGTTTTTAAATTGCCAATATTTTTTGAGTGAGAGAAAGCGAGGAGTGATTTTTAAGAATTCGCGATAAAATTATATTGGCGGAATCTAACAAGGCCTTATTTTGAGTATTGGCTTTTAGCTCTTCTACGATCGAATTTTCGTATTTGAGGTGGGTTTCCTTGAGCTGGTTCTACAAGACCTTGAGTTCGATGAAATGCTAATCTTCTGCCTTTTTTAGAATCTAATTGTGCCTAATTGAGCTAGACTAGAGCTACTGTTCTAAGCTCATTTATCTATTTAAACGATGATTTAACTAGGCCTGTATCTAAGCAAGTTGATTCTTGACCTCCGCCAGTTAGTTTTGTAAAATATTTTTATCCTGCTTGGCTGATAGATATTTACTTTGGAGACTTTGACATTACTATTGAAGGATATGAACAATCTTGAGGCAGTAGTCTTTATTCTTATTTGATTAAATTTAAGAGAAGGCCGATTAGTGCTAAAATTTAGAACGAGTCTCTCGCTCTTTAATTTATTGAAGCTGATGGAATTAGCTCCGTTACTTTTGATGTAGCAATTTTTGATTTCCCAACTGCTCCTCCAGCGCTTAATAGTCACTCTTGGAGGACTTCAACTCATTCTAAAGCTACTTTATTCGAATTTCCATGAATTAATTAACTCTCTGCAAGGTTTAGTGTTTTTATTTATTTTAGATAATCTGGTTTTAATAAAACACAGCCTTTGCAAAAAATCTACTCAGGTGACTCCATTATTAGGCTATCCCGTTGCCTATATCAGCTACGAGCATCTACCGCTCTCGACTGTAGGTTTCAAGCAATCTTCTTAACTACTTAACAGTTTAATTATGAAGGTTCATCAGCCAAGTAATATTTCGGTAATGCTCCTGATGAGACTCGCCTAGTGTTGGTGCCGATGTACTGTGAAGCATGGTGAGCTTGAGTGACTTGAGCCTGATGCTTTCGGTGAGTTCGCAAATTCTAGAATCGTAGAGCTGGATCAGTCTATAACTATTCTAATGACGATCCTGCGATAAAATTTAACTTTTTTTTTTAATAATTTAGTTCTAAACACCTCTGTCCATCTGCTAGAATTTGAGCTTGATGCTGATCGAGCCTTTCTAGCTGATCTTCACCTAGCTGTTAACTTAAAAATTGCCTTCATTCAAGTACTTGGAGAGAAAAAGATTAGTGAATCCAATGATCGAGTCTTAACCCTAAATCTTCATGAAAAAAGTGAGTGTTGTCTTATCAGTCTCATACTGTCTTAGATTGAAAAGTCTTCTGGTAGCTGTTATAAAGGAAAACGACGTTTTATATCTTGAGCGGAGGAAAGGGCTCTCGGTTGTACGACTAAGCCTGAAGCTCATGGAGGTCTGGTGGCAATAGTACCTAATTTCCAGCAGAGTCGAACGTGGTTGAGCTAGTGATGGAAGCTCGCCTTAAGCACCTGAAGATGAACGATAAACTTGATCCTTTACATTATTTAGCGTATGAGTACAAGGATCTGCTTGCCCAAAATATCAATTCAAATTCATTAATTCGATGCGAAGCCCCTTATCAAGAATCTCTCGATCGAGGATGCTGTCCATAAGAATTCTCATATATTTTAGCTTCTAAAAAGGATGCGCGACAACAGTCACAAGGAACCCCGGCCTGTCCGAAAAAAAAAACGATTCTAGGAGCGATAATGGATGATCTAGGCGATCAAGAAATAACCCCAGCCTAGACACAAATTACGTAAAAGTGGTTCGATCATTAATAAGGAGAGTATCGAGAAAAGTCCTCGCAGACTAGCGCTGCTCTTCTCTAACTCGGTGGAGGTTTAATCCGAACTGAGGTACAACAGCTGCAGAGAGAAGTAGATAAAGTAAGTGAATGGTTGGGAGTACATTGATTATTGAGCTAATGCAGAAATTTAAGGAGGAATCCCTCCCTGATATTAATTTATAAGAACTGCTGAAGCATAACAAAGATACAAGGCAGCTCCTCAACACTCTCTAAACCGTCCACGGGACTTTTTGTAAAGTGCGATCTCTGTGCATGCATTATGGACTGTTGTACAATGAACTCGTTGACGTCAAGCAGGCTTAAACTCAACTAATCGAGCAGCGCAAATTGCTGGATCGGCTAAATATTAAAACTCAGCAACTGGTCTAATAAAAATAAAAAATACAATCTCAATTATAAGACACTTTGGATAGGAACTAGCACCTGCAAAGCCAAAACCAGTTGCTCCAGGGACAACTAGCTGATGCTCAGCTCTAGCTTAACAAATTAAAGGAGTCATTTAAACCTTTATTGGATAATAAATAGATTTAAGTGAAGAACAATCTGCAATCAGCCATCAGCCAGGCTAATTCCCAGCGGGAAGCTGCGGAAAAGCAACTGCACTCTGAGAAGGTGCGACTGGGCCAGCGGGAGTAATAGCTACTTAAGTGCAAGGAGAAGGTAAAAAGTCTGGAAGAAGCTATTGAGAAGTCAGGTACTGAACTGTTCAACCGCAACAAGACCTATAAAGCTCTGCAAGATAAGTACGAAAAGCGCAAAGTCTAGTTTATGAAATTACAAAATTAGTATATTTTGCTCAAAACTACTCATAAGGGTGTTGTCCCACCTATCGCCTAGATCCCCCCCTCTAAAACTTCTCCGCTGGAGGATGTAGTCGCTGACTCAGAAAAACACATCTAACTCCAAAACTCTTTGAAAGTGGCTTAGGGCCGGATAGCTTAAGTTTAAAGGAAACTCTAGATTTAAGTAGAAAATTCCAGGAGGTTTAATTAAGACCTGGAGGAAGAGAGAAAAGCCCATTTGCTTACAAAATTAAACTGCAATCAGCTGCTCATTGCAAAGAATTAGCTAGCGAAAAAGGTGTAAAAACTGTAGTAACAACTCCTAAAGCTCTCAAGACAAGAATAACGAGTGCCTTTGCAAAAGCGACTAGGTTACATTTAGAGCGTAAGGACTCGAGTGTAAGGGTTCTACAAATAGTTCATAAACAGCGAATACACCCGCGAGCACAGCTAGATCGGCAGGTTTTAGCTGCAGCTGAACCGGATCGTCAAGGAGTGCAGAGAGCTTTAAGATAATATTTACGATTAGTTGGATTAGTTGTGAAACTCTCAAATAAGTCCATTATAACATTATTATATTCAACGGTCATGTATGGGCTGCCCAGAAAATCACTCCAATTAGATTTCACTCCCCAGGCCACTCGCCGCTCTTTGCTCAGCTAGACTTGCTCCTTGCTCAAAAAGTTAAAGGCCACCCAGCCAGACCTGCTCGCCGAAGAGGCCAGTCAGATGCTAAGAAGGTTAAGTGTTCTCATCGAATGCACCAACCGAAATTAATTATCAGGGCGAAAAGAAATTAGATATTCTAAGCAGAGCAAATAAACCTAATGCCCAAGTAACGACAAGGAAAACAGGATTCTTTAGGAGGAAACAGTCCTACGACGGGTTTTAGTAAACTAAATATAGTCAGAGGAGATGTAGTTGCTTAAGTAGTAATTAAAAGTTTTGAGGTAGTCTTACAAAGGAATCCAACAGAGATTCAGACTCGACAAGTAGCTCATGGAAAGGAACTAGTAGACTACAGTCAGCCTGTCCAAAAAGACATTTCTTCATAACAGCACCTCCAAAAAGCTTAACGAAACTCTTAGACTCCTGAGGCTCTCTGAGGAAAGGAATAAGTAGCTCTCCTTCGAAAATGAACGGTTAAGAATGGAACTGTAGAGAAGCAGGGAATAAAAGCAACTAAAATTATAGTTTTCAGAAGACAGGGAAAAATTAGCTGTAATTGAGTAGCAGAGCTAGTTAATAGTTGCTCTTAGGTTGCGCCTGGAATAGGCTCAAGATGAAATCGCCAGCTTGATGACTTAAATTCGCTGCATGGATTGCAGGGGATAGTAGTAGTTTTAGCTTATTGCTGTGCAGGCAGGGGCTATTTAGCAGCTGCTTCTATGAGTGTTAATAACAGATAAACAAAATCAGGATTTCTTCTTCCCCACATTGAGATAGACTATGATAAAGACAGTGGCAAGCAATGTCACTATCACCCCTGACATCACGTATTTGTTCTTAGTAATTCTATTCTTCATCCTTGTTATCACTCTGCCACTAGCGTTAAGTAGTCCTTTAACATCAACTGTCCTTTTAATATTGCGCTCGAGCAGTGATGTATGGCCTTCTAAGTTCCGTTGAGCTTAAATTCCGATTTAATCAATTTAGTACCCAATTCTGACACCTTCCTTGAGCTGGTCCAGCCCTTTTCTATGAAGCTAAATGGCCTTTGCCTCTGCATCGGCCTGTCCCTCTCTCATTGTAGTCTAGAACTTCTGTTCGATGTACTAGTTTTATAATTCTCTTATGCGACGTCGATTTATGTCCATCTTGAGCTTGTAATCGCGCAATTTAGTCAAGTACTGCGATCTGGATTTCTGAGCTATTCCATTGACCTCGATCTACATGTTGTTGAGAAGACTGGATGCCTATTTCATATCGCTCTGGAGCTGGGCGAGTGCCTGCTATTTTTTGGGGGCGAGCAAGTCATGGAACTCTTTGGCATTGTTGGTTATATGGTTGAACAAGTCCAAGAGCTCCGCTTAGTAACTATTGAAGAGCTATATCATTAATAGGCTAGACCTTTAACGATTTCATGAGATTCTCTTCAATAAAGACAAAGCCCCAGCAACCTATCGACACTCCCATTCGCATTCACCGCAAGGATTACTTCACCCTTACCTCTACAAAGAACAACCTGTATCGCCAACTGCCTCAGCCAACCCTTCCTCGCAAATTGAACACAGCAACAAATCCCAGGAACCGATCGATTGTCGTTAGCAGAATCAACAAGGACGAATTAAATGTTCTTAACAAAAGCATCTCGATCTACTAAGGGAAAAAATAGCAATGTAGGTTCGCAACTTCCCGTAGAGTCAGACGAACTCAGACCTACACTAAACTTTGCTCAATAAAGTGTTTGACAAGAAACGACCTTTACTTGCATTAGTATTTCATTAACCACAGAGACAACCTGCTAAAGTCTGACTTCATCTGCCAGCCCATCAAAAATATAAAAGCCTCCAGCTACGCAGTATTGAAATTAGATTTTACCCCTCTACTCAAAGTAAACTCTAAAGAAAAAAGGGAAATTGCTTCCCTCACTAAGATATTCACATGCCTTACTTCGATACTAATTACCAAACAGCTTAATATCGACCCCTAAATATAGATGGTTCGAGTTTCAGAGAGGGCCGCAAAAAAGAAGGGAACGACCGCTAATTTGCAGGCCGGTGATCGCATCAGTCTGCTTGATCTCTATTACGGCATGATGCTCCCCAGTGGAAACGATGCTGCCTTCTCCATAGCATAGCACACTGGAAAACTCACTCACAAATATTTTTCTTAAAGAATGTAATAATTTAAGCAGGGATAGTCAACGAAGAACGCCCATGAAACGAACATTTATTAAGCTATTTCTGTTGCAATTAAACAAACTAATCAATTAGCTCGGTCTAAAGGACACCTTTCTGGCCAATCCTCATGGACTCCGAAATTCTAATAGCTACTCGACTGCGTAGGATGTAGCATTATTCGCCGCTTTGGCTTTAAAAAATTAGCTTTTTCGTAAAATAGTTTCGACAAAGGAGTACAGTTGTCAGTCGCTGAATGATCGGACAGGACTTACACGCTTACTTTAATGGAGAAATACAAATAAGCTTCTTGACAATTAAACATATTTCGGAATTAAGACAGGATTTACAAGCTCAGCAGGACCCTGCTTTACAGGACATTTCAAAATTTAGCAATTAGACATTGTTGTAGTTTTATTAGGAACAAAATCTCTAAGCCTGCGCTTCAAGTAAACCTAACAAATAGCTGAGTAGGTGTGTCGAAAGCTTGATATTTCGGTTTCAAAAATGCGGGAACTTCTGTAAATTTAGAACACGTAAGTTCATGAAGAGTTCTAATCCGAATCAGACAAAGACTCATAATGCCTTGAATAAAAATAATTAAATTTTTGAAATTTTCCAGAATTTTCCTACTGATTGAAAAGTAAAAGATTAGTTGAGATTCAAATGTTTTCATTCAACTCACCATTGTTTTCCTTTAACTCTCAATTTCCATCTGTACACTCTCTCTTCAATTCCTTTATAGATAACCCGTTCATCATTAGATCTGAACAATAGGTCCCTGTCGATCGCGAAAGATAGACTTTCAAAAACACCAAGCTCAAAAAGAACAACTCGAAAATTAATGCGCCCAAGGTGTAGTATAAGCCGCACCAGAGCATGTACTGGAAACAGCTGGGGAACGACAACTACTATGGTTGCAATTTCTAAAAGGCTCTAGAATGTTATTCGAAAGCCATATAAATTGATAATACCAACAGTGTTTTCTTCTCTAACCGAGCTAAGGTGTACAAAATCCTTGGGAAACTAACATAGGCGTACAAGGACGCCCAGTAAGCAATCTAGCTAGATGAGTCTAATTACAAAGGACATCTTATATGTGGCCTAATACTATCATAGCTCTCCAAACAGGACGAAGATTGTTCGAAAATAGACAACGCCCTTGCAAGACTTCGAAAAGCTTTGACTCTCTATACAGCCCTAAAACGATAAAGCAAAAACGATGAAATAAGTATTTACATCTACAGAGCCAAAAAGTTACGCTGGTATAAGCAACTCTAGCATCTTAAGAAGGGAAGAAGCCTCCTCGGCCAGAAGTTCAGATAGTACATCTAGAAGGACTAATCCCTCACTCAGTAGCAAAAGTAGGAACAACTTAAGCAGTTCCTTTAAAACAGCCAAAATAATCTTAATTTTCAGATTCCTGACTACTTGATCGATAAAATATCTTTGGAACTTATGGAGGACCCAGTTTGCCTAGAAAGTGGTCATACGTACTAACGATAGACAATTCTCTAGCACCTTTAAAAAAACGGGTTAGTGGACCCAATAACAAGACAGCCTGTATCAGGCAAAGTCTATCCTAACCTATCAGTGAAAAGGGCAGTCTAGTAATTTTTAGAGCAGAATCCTTGGGCTTTCGAATATAGGGAAGGCGAGGATTGGCGGTAAATTGACTTTTGATCTTTATTTTAAATGGCCTTAAATTGGTAGAGCGTCTTGTAATTTCTGCACAATGAACGCACGCACAATCAGCAGCGCTAACTCGATCATCAGCTAGAACGCAACTAGCTGCTACTCTAACTAGACCGGCTTAGAAAATAGCTTGATAGTCAACGCAGCGTTAATACCATCCTTAAGAAGCGAGTTAAGATGCTATAGAAAGTGCTAAAGGAGAATAATCCTAAATTAATCCCAACGATCCAGCCCCCTCATGAAAAAAAACTGTAGGAAGAGAAGAATCAGTTCAAAATCTTCATAGAAAAAGTCCAAAATTAGCTGCGTTAAGTAAATTAAGTTGCAAAATCCATCCATGAATACGAACAAATACACTTCTAACGCAAGTTATAAAGCAGCCTGTAAGTGACAAATACAATCAAGATTCACTTAGACTGCGTCAGAAAAGTAGTTTGGACTTCCTAAAAGGTGCTGGCATCTGCTGGATAAGATTGCCTAATAAATCTCTATGATATAAGCCGAAATAGCTCTACAACTTTACGTTAACATTCCGGTCCAGTTTTCTCACTATGCTATGGTCAGCTCGCCAACAATTCGCTGTTATTTTCTGGAGGCACTGAGGGTATTATAAATTGCTTTAATCTTCAATAAAACTCTAGTAGTCTGATCGGAGTCCTAAGCAGTGACTCAGAAAGGCCCGAAACCATTTGGGAATTGCATTTTCACAATAAGCTGTTAGGCAGTTTGAGTGCAGACAAAAAAATAAGGTTATATCAAGTAAATGTCTCTCAGCAAGGCAAATGCAGCTTTGATCTCAAGAGGGTTATCAATAAATCTTAGAGCAAAAGCACCAAGAACAGCACTGCCACTTCAATGTGCTTTCTCACTGCCAGTAGGGTGGCATGCGCCTTCTGGGAGGAAAAGTGCATCTTGCTCAATAATCTCTAAAGCAAAGTAGTCGAGACAATCAAGTACACCTCTTAATAGTCGTACTCGCAAGTTAACTAGCTAATGGAATTCTAATCGAGATTGCTGGTCTCCGCACATTAGGATCGAGTGGTGAGGTTATTCGATCTAAAGTCACAGAGGCTGGTCAAAGCTATTCCTCCCCAGCCAGATTCAATTTCATCGCTGGCCTCTTTTGATAATTATATTGCAACTGGATCTTGCGATGGACAGATCTGCCTCTGGGACACTCGCACTTTCCAAAGGCTATGGTAACTAAAATGCCATGAGCGTAAGTTCGAAGAAGGATGCACAAGCTTGGCGTGGAGTAAGTCAGGACTGGCCTCGGGAGGAGCGGACCTAGTAATAAAACTTTTAAAATATCGCTGATTTTAAATCAAATAACTAATTTAAAACAACTATTTCCCATCCTTTATAAGATTTTGTTCAAATGCTTGGTCAGGCTCCTGCACTTCGGACTAGGTTCTACCCCATATTAAGAATGTAACGTCAAAGTTCTGTGATTACTGATCCGAGAGGGAACAAGCAGAGCCCTCTACAATAATTTAGCCCTGTTCAGACCAGTATACTTGGACTTGCGCAATTTGAAAGATTTTGAGAACGACTTTTGGCTTAAGAATTTTGTGTCCTTTGCTGTCCATTAATTCTGTATTTAATTCATTATTGACTTATCTAAGGGATAGTTTATTAAGCTATCAGTTAATCAGCGCTATGGGCCCAGTAGCATAAAACGCCCTAGTTGCAGGCCCCTCTGGCATGCTATTCGCACAGCTTGGACTTGTACAAACCCAATCGAGCATTGAGCAGCAACTTTATATTGCCATGGTAAAATTTGCATCGACGTCCCTTGAAGCACCTCCCTTTCTGATAATCTTAGCATGAAATATCTTTAAATTTCGGCTGAACACACTATCCATTATTCGTCCTTTTACGTCTGCGCTTGATTTAAGGATTTCTGAAATCAAAACCCTCTTACGATTATTTTCCCTCTTTGAAAGGAAGTTCGATAGGTCTTAGCCCAGCTTTGGCCAGTACTTTATTAGGGTGTATTGGGGCTATTTCCTTCATATTTAATTAATTACAAACTCACCCAATCTTGATTTTCTAGTCAATCAGATCGCTTATTTGCTACAGCTTGTGACTTACTATTATCACCACTCTGCCTTGTCCCCACTTTGATATGCGCTCCATTATTATCCTTTCATTTGCACTGTCAACGTTGGCAGTCGCTTAATCCATCAGTAATATTTTCGGCTATTTTAGCAAAGCGCGAGCTATAACCAGCCTTTGAACTTAGCCTCCACTTAAATTTTGACCCTTATACTGAACAACAGCATCCAACCCGCCTTTGGAAAGAATAAAGTCGTAGGCTTGAGCCATTTTGGCTGCTTGAATGATACTTTCCTCAGGCATATTGGCGACATTCCCATAGAGCAAATTTTATCTAAAAGTGCCCTGAAAGATGAGTTTTTCTTGTGTGATATAGCTAAGATTTTATTAAGTAAATCTGTCTTAGACGTCTTTCATGTTATAAGGCCCGATAGAAATATTGCCTTTTTCAGGCTACTAAATCCTTGATATCAGGTTTAAGAGCGTAGATTTTCCAGACCCACTATCCCCGACAATGGCGTATATTTTACTAGGTTGGAGGACCAAGCTAAAATCCTTAAAGATGACCTCCTCACCTTGCTGATAGTAAATTTTTTATAATTTGATAGTGGCGTCCTGCAAGGGATATTTGGCCTCCCTGGGTCCACTAGTCTAGCTGCTCAGGAACAGCTCCTGACGGAATTATTATTTCTCTACTACTTAAGCGAGGTTAATCTTTTTATTGATTGAATCTAAAACGCCGAGGATTTTGCTCCATTCCAGTCGGAAATTCATTATCGATCGAAAACCCAGGGCCACGTAGAAAGCATAGCTGGAGTACATCATCAGATTAAATTGGGCCAGTTCAAGGCTGATCATAAGGGAGCCAACTATCCCTACTCCAAAAAGAGAAAGCAAGCCGAATCCTTAAAGAAATCCGTGATTCAGCCCCGATAAAAAGGCTATCTTTTTAGAAAGAAAGTAGAAAGTGCTGATCCTATTCTTAAATAGACTGAACTAGTGCTTAGTCGCATTATTGAGTCTAATCAACTTTATGTTAGAAATCCTGTCGCTTGCAAATTAGCTCAGTCTCATCAGCTAAAGGTTCTATTTTTATTTGTACTATCTGATCTTGCGATTCAGTTTTCTGCTCAATCCGTTTATTATTCCCATGGTAGCTATCGCCCCCAGGCTTATTCCTGGAGCTAAATAAAGCAGGCAAAAGCTGCCTCCTACGGTAAAAAGGAAGCCTCTGAGTCCAAAGAACAGTTGCTAACCAAGGAATTCTGTGACAAATTTAATATCGGTGATGAGATGATGCAAATAGCCAGCCTCTACTGCCTTGTCTTTATAAATTTGTTTAGAAATAAGTTATCGATAGAAATTAGTCCTGAGCCTGAGGGAGAGTCGATTAGTCAGATCCATGAACTCGAATCTTCTGCGGTAAGTGAGTAATGATAATAGACCAAAATAGCAAACCCACTTCAAGCATGTCCATGTATATAATTTTCTATTTTTCTCATTTTATTTGGCCTGCTATTCGTTGGTCTCGCCTTTATGGAACTTGATTGAGATTAGCGCTGAAATATCTTTGAAGACGTTGGGCAAGTACATAAAGGCAAGAGCGTGTAGAATCGATAGAGTCGCAGTCCTAAAATAGGCTTTGGATTAGGGCCTGGAGAGGCTAATCAGCAACTTAAAGTCAGCTTTTTCTACTATCTTTCTAAAAAAATTCATTATGCAATGTATGTATTATTTATATGGCTTTTGTTTGTGAGTCTGAACGCTTTAAAAAAATCAAGCATGACTTGCCCTCTCCTGATGCCTATTTCGTCTCTTCGCCTAGCAGAAAGGCCCATTCTACAGCCCCTTTCGGATCCTCACTCCCAAGGGCTATTCCCAAAGCCAAGCAAGAAGCCCCTGGACCTGGCAATTATTAAATTAGGAAAGAGCTGGTTAAACCACTGATCTAAACTATAAGCAATAGAACTAACCTTCTAATAAAAATAAACGCTCTCGGCTCGGCGAGCTTTTCATCGAATTCGCAACGGTTCAACAAGCCAAAGTAATAGGCTAGGCCAGGCCCTGGAGACTACTCCCTACACAAGTAGTGGACCCAAAGAAAGTCCAAAATCCAGCGAGCGATTAAGTACAAAATTTTATAAAATAGATAACGCATAAATTCTATTCCAGAAAGAGTCTACGGACTGTTTGAGAAGAGAGAAATCAATGAATAATAGCTTACCAAGCGACTCGGCCCTGGCCTCTATGAAACCACTTACTCCCCCTCTAAGCTCAAAGGTGTCAAATGGAACAAGAGTATAACCAGCCGATTCAACTCAAATTAGAAGAGCGACCAGCCTGGACCCGGGTAATATAAATTATAAAAGGAAGCGAAATAGGCACAAATACCGAATTCTTCTTTCATCAGTGAAACTTGCAGAACCTATTTTGATTCGCATTACTTCAAAACTAATATGATGTTCAAAGCCAAGTTGCGCTAAAAATTGAAATACAAGGATGACTTACCCGGCCCAGGTCAATACTAGCTCTCCAAAGGCAGGAATGACAACAGCCAATTCCAATTCTTCGGCTCGACAACCTAACGATTTTCTTGTGCAAATAAAGTATAAAACACTCCTGGACCAGGCCAGTATGTCCTTGAGCCACTCTCCAAATCAAAGACTATTCTGAATAAATCATTCGGAACAAGTGCGAAAAGTTAATAGGTAAAAAGAGAATAAATCCCGGGTCCAGGGGCTTATTAGTTAGAGGAAAATCAGAGACCTTTGAGACGCAAACTTAACTTCGGTAGTCTGCAGAAAAGATTTTCGGAAAATAAATAATTGACAGACCCGTCTCCGGGGCCTGGCGACTATCAAGTTTAGATAAGAACCAAATAGTGCCAAAAATCCTCTGTTTTTTAGAGCAGGACTTAAAGGAACTAGAAGTGCAGATCATTTGATGTGACATATTAAGTTCACAACCACTAAATCTCATAAAAAATCAGGAAAAAGAGGGTTTATCTAGAAAATCTTAGGCTCATCGAGGTGAAGAAACCTGGCTTCGACTCATCTGCTTTTCGATTCAAGCATTACGATTCAATTTAAAATCCTGAAAGCACAGCGGCTCCGAAAAACCAGAAAGTTGAGAGATTACAGCCCACATTAATCCATAACAAGAACAGTTCTTTCAGCAAGTAGTCTCGGTTTAAGTCAGACTCATACAAAGCCCCTGGGGTGGGTGTCTACGACTTGGTGGGATAAATTTCAACAAAAAATAGCTACAATATTAAGTACAATAAGTTTTGATTCACTTATAGTCTGTATCCCAGCCGCTGAGTTAATTGATCTTTTTATCCTTTCTCTGCTCAGCCTTTGACTTGTTAAATTTACGGATTTGCTGCTAGGTCTGTCCGTTCAATTTCACTCCCTTGTAAATCCTCACCAATGACTAAAGTTAATACGGCTAGGAAATCCGTTTAACACCGACAGGCAAAACTTGGTTCACAACAACTTTATCCCCCAGATGGAAATCCTCTACGATTTTTCTCTTTGAAATGACCTTTTGCGAGATCTTGCCTGAGAGGTCGGATGACCTCCTAAGGAATGAGCGTCGACTATCCTCTTGTAAATTTTACTTATATTTAATTGATTTAACAAGCTAAGAGATATTAAAGGCAGGCTTTTTATTGGCAGGCTTTAAAACTATTTAATCGAATCGCTACTCTCTTAGTATCTGTTTAACAGCCTAGATTCTTATCCTGCGCTAGTCGATTTCTACCACCTTTTCTTACTGCTATGTTTATTCATTTAGAGTTTCTGATTTCTGTGGTATGGAGCTACTCACAGACTCGTGGTTTTTAATTGGAGATTGCTTCAAAGCCGGTAAAGTTAAGTAATTGAAGAAGGATAGGGACGGCCGCTCTCTCGTCATAGGCTTTTTCAATTGGACTGTGGACAACTTCTTCTTCTGCGGGATTAGCTAGGATAGAGAAATGGTGGTTTTTCGATCAGGGAGTTGAATGGGTATAATTTATTAGTCCATAATAAGTAATATCACAGTTAGAATTTAAGTTAAAGCAGAAGCCATCCGAGGAGCCCTGCTGTCACCAACAGGAATATATTGGTCCCCCAGTTCTTATGGGTTTTCTTCGTATTGGGGATGAATTCGCTTATACTTACATTATCGATCTTTTCGACTATCTCCTGGTTCTTGAAGTTGGGGGTTGATTTGGCTGAACTCAAGTTCCTAGACGAGACGACTGAGATGTTGTTGATTCCGATCTTGAGATTTGGTGATCCCAGTTTATCAAGCTTCAAATTCTGTATTTATTCGTTTAAGACAACGATGATCTACCTGCGCCTCTTGACCTACTCTTCAAGCTAGAACATCATCTATCTTGTCCTCTTTTGCTAGAGTTTGTGTTTAGAACTCAGCTCTTACAGCCGTTTTTGCAGGAGGCAGTCATTAGATCGGATCGGATCGATATTCTCCTTGAGATTGGTAGTCAAGAGTTAAACAGTAGTTTGACAAGCAGGTTGGCTCAAACTGACAGCCGTCCCTGCTTTGCTATACAGATTGAGAATGACTCTAAAGACCGAGAAGAATTGGATTTAGTCCAATTTGCTCCTGGCGTCATAAAGGAATGAGGACAGCTTGATGACGTTTTTCTAGAACTATTTGGGGTTGGAGGTAAAGAAATCCTTGGCAATTGTACTTTCCTTGTAGGAGCATGAGGATAAAGCTCGCTGAAGATAAGACAATCCCTCCATCATTCGAATATAATCAAAACTAGATTTTCCATCCCTATAAAACTGTCAAGTGCCGTTCGGGCTTTAATCGAGGCTGCTTTTCTTTAGGAGTTAATTGCTCAAAGGTGTAATTACCTCGCTCGAGCCTCGATGATTTTTAGTGCGCGAACTTATTTGTCTACAGAGTCTTTAGCACCCGTGATTCAAGCCTCGTCCTTTTAAAAATATCGATCGTGACTGTTCGAGTTTTTATAACTGACTAAGCATATCGCTTTGACTAAGTTTACCTTCGGTGCAAGGACTCAATATGTCTTTTTCGTTGTTATAAATTGTATAGCTTGGGCCTAGTCCTAAGCTTGGCTCGGGACGTGATTACTCGAGGGGACTAGACGGCCGATCGGAAAGATTGTAGGAGCTGTTTGAAACGTTCTGAGGCTGGGAACATTTGCATCAATATTGGTATTCATTCCTTAATTCACTGACTTTATTTTTATTTTATGGAAGGCAGGATAAAAAGCTTCATTGAGGATAGTCCACAGCCTTCGCAGTCCATTATTAGCAAGGATCGGATGAGGTTGACACAGCCGCTTATGGTTCCGACCAAATAGACGACCCCAGCTCATTTCCACTCTCAATTTAGTTTCGGAAAATAATAACAAGGCACCTATTCGGCCGGCTTCTACTTAAATGACAAAAAACGTTAAGTGAAGGAGGTTATCCTTAAACTCGAAGAGTATAAGCTCATAATCTAAGGCGTTTGCGAGCTATTGCTCATAAATATAACAGGTGTCTTCTACCCTAATTAAAATAGCATCAGTCTTCAATTAGGAAAATTCTCTTACAACTTTATTTTCACTCGAGTGCAAGCAAGAAGAGCTTTCGAGAGGGATGTCTGGGTTCACTGGAAACTCCAGAATTTTGATGATAAAAATTACTTTTTCAAATACTAAAAGTTTCCTCAGAATTATGAGCAAAATTCTCAAACAAAATCTGCAGTTAAGAATTCCTAGCCAAACTAAATGGACGGGACTGTTAATTGCTAAATTTAGAGTATTGGTCAAATCAATACATCAGGAAAAAGGAGAATTTTCGGCTAGGCTTAGCTCTTTGAACTTACTCCCATCAGACAGATCAGTAGGGGAGTTCCGCATAAACAGATGAATCCCTCACTATCGACGCCTTCCATCTTAGCGATTAACTCACCTAAAATGACTACGAACTAGTCTAAGTTGAACACTGTTTCTATGATGAGCAAAGCTGCAAACGACTAGTTGGATTTGTTGACGAAAGGGTTCAAATGCGTAAAATATGCTTAAAATGGCCTGAAGCCGCATTAAAAGCGCTTATTTTACGATAGCAAAAAGGAGTGGCTGGTGTGGGCTGATATCTAAAACGCTGAGAACTACAACTACATCAGGATCGCAGACATAAAGTAAATAAAATTGGGCAGGAACTCAAAAGGATTCATGAAATACGACTAAGTCAAAGACCAAGAGAAGGAGGATCGAAGTCTAGTGGTGCTGACAATAAAGCGAGTGCTAGAACTATAGATGCGCTCGAGAGAAGATCGATAATACTTATTGCAAGGACTTAATAGAGTCTCACGCCAGAAGATGTCGCGATCGGTCTTCCTATGATTTATTATTCATTGACTGTTTATTATATTCTGTGCCAACTACACGTTTCGTTTATTCAGTTTCATTTCCTTGTCAATTCTTAATTGCTTTATCCGTTCTGCCTGCATTTTTTGGAAATACTCGTCCAGTCGACTCATGCAACGATCTCTTAACACTATTAAGAATTGCGAAATTGTGAATGCAAAGAGTGTGAATAGCAGGATACCAGAGATTGACATTAAAGGGGGCAGCTTCTCCCTTAAATATTATAATATTTCCATATCAAATTTTGTCATAGAGACCGTCTCTTAAGATCCTGAGCAGCATTCTCCGCATCTTGAAGTGAAGGGGTTTGAGCCTTCTCTCCATCTTCCGGGAAGTCGCGATGGCCAGCATGTTGTTGGTGGATAGGTAAGAGTGACTAAGTATCCTGATTACTCTTTTGAACTCAATAAGCTAGGGCTCCTCGTTCTTCCAGACATTGCAGATTTTGTTAAGGTTGAAATAGCCCTGCATCTTGCTCTTCACAGACGAAAAGTATTAGAAGAATTTCTAACGCTGTTATGGGTCTCCAATTATTTATTCGACTTGGGCTTAGGAGCGTCCTTCTATATAGGTCAGCATCTGATTGCAGATGTTCGAAATTATGTTTTTTAGAGGATAAGCCTCTTTTTCCCTGGGACTGATGATACCGCTTTTGATTTGGGGGACAACAGTGGGTCGGATGAGTTCCTTAGGCGGCGACCTAGCCCTCAAATTCCTATTTTTGAGAAACTTTTAAACAAAGGGAATTTAACTTAGCTTAGGCATTTAATGGTATCAATTTATTTTAAGGCTTTAAAGTCGATAAAGTCACTATAAATACTCGGATGCTGATGTTGTAATAGGTCTGAAAAACTAGAGGTGGTGTAAACTGTTGATTAAATGCCTATCTTTTTGTGAATATTGTTTGTAATTCAGTAGTGCTTAGTTGCATGAGAGAATGTATTTATTTGCTTCAAAATGCTTTAATGTTCAATAAATATGATAAATGATAACTCGCCCCTGTTAAGCTTGTTTGCAATCCTCAAAGGGAAGAGCCAGTCATTAAGATAATTTATTTTACATAAATTTTAGATATACATAATGTTTTCAAGAAGTGTTTTTAGGCACATCAAGTCGGCTTGTTAGGAGGGCTTTGCCATCTACCATGAAAGCTAAGAGATAGAGGAGGGTCTCCTCTAGGACTTGCTGCTTTACCTGTTCCGGCCCTTCTATCCTAACATCCGTATTCCCGAAATATATTACTTCGATGAGCATTACAACCTACTTTAGCACAAGCAAGTCTTCAAACATTCTCGATCCTTGGACATCTATCTGCATTTTCGCTAGAAAGGCAAGGAAAACGACTAGTTCCTTACTTTCCACGCAATTTAACTTCTCGGAGCTATCTAAAGAAAGGGAAAACGGATATTCATACTCAGTCTTTATCAGGAGCGGCTTTACGGCAATCCCAACTACGTGCAGAATCAGCTCTCATAAATAAGCAAACTATCTAAGAAAATAAATAACTAGATGCCAGCATTAAAAAAAATATTTCTGCAGATCGAATAGCTCACGAACAACCGATCCAACTAGTTAAATGAGATTTAATAGAAGGTCTAGAAGGAGCTTCAGCACGCCAAGCGGATCATTCGTTTTATGCGCAACATGAGATAGGTTTGCGAACTTAGTAAAAAGGGACTTCGATAATAACTTGATGCGGCCGGTATCAAGTACCCTCTTATCAAGTGAATAACACAAGCAATACCGCAGAACAATAAATATCGAATTTGAATTTAAGATCATTTAGCTCATCGATTTATTGAATTTTTATGAGTTTATGATTAGCAATCATAAACTCATAAAAATCGATTAAGTGAGTCGACCTGCTCCTGATATTAATAAGGTGTCGGATGGTGGTGTGAAATGTACAATGGAAAGTGAGTTTAGATACTATTTGTTAGTGGCTAGCGAGTTTAATCTTGTATATGTCTTTTGAATATGCTTGGACTAAGAAACTAACATATGTAAATATCAATTCACTCTTATCTATTTTATAATCATTATTTAAGCTCTTACCCAGCACTACAAAGCTTTATATGCTTTATCTCGTAAATGTGCTTTTTATTTATTATTAGTTTAGAATTATTTGGCTATAATTTCCTGGCTGTTGCAAAATCCTAGGCGCTTTAAGAAAATTGCTTTAGAGCTTTGTAGGCGAAAGCTCGCCGGAAATAGGCGAACGCGTTCTTAGGCTGTGCCTTTATCACTTTATTTAAGTCTTCCAGGGCTTATTCATAGCGCTAGGTAACTAAATAACATTTGGCTCTTTAATGATAATAATGAGAGCAGGGAGATAGCTTGATGGCTTCGGTAAGGGGCGGGATGGCTCTCTAATATTCCTAGAGATTTTCTAGCGAGATTCCAAGATGATAGTGGATGTCAGGTTAGATGGATTGATGAGGGCCCTGATGATAAGCTATATAGAGATCATCAATGCATTTGTTGAATTAATTATTGCGATAGTATGCCAAGCCACGTTTGTAGTGAATGAAAGAGTCGTTGGGCTTGGACTTGAGCGCCTTCGTGAGATCTTCGATAGCCTTTTAGAATTAGTCAGTGTCCAAGTAGACATAAGATCTTTATATCAGAAATTAGTCTGAGTCAGCTTTGCTTTCAAGAGCGAAGTTAAAATAGAAAAGTGCCTTATTGTAAAGCTTTTTCATGCGGTATGCCTGTCCTATTCCGTTGAAAATATTTGGATTTTTTGAGCCTAGAGAGAGGCTCTTGAAGAAGAAAGTTAAGGCCTAGTCCATTCTGTTTAGTTGGTTGAGGGCCAGTCCTCGCAAAATTAGCACCTAGGCGTGATTCTAATCTATTTTATTCGCACTTTCGTAATCTTGCAAAGCTTTATTATAATTTTGCATTTGAAATCGAGTGTTGCCTCTCGCTTCAAATACGCATATTTCCTGGAGCCCTTTATCAAGTAGTTTGGAGAAAGATTATTAAGCGTCCTTAAGCTTTCCCCCTCGAAATTGGTTAATTCCGAGATGGTAAATAGCGACATGATTTTAGCTATTCAGTTAAAGGCTCCTTGTAAATTCTTACATGCTCTTGATGCTATCATTCTGCTTCTAATAGCAGATCCCTATAGAGTAGTGAAGTTTCGATCTGATGTTGGTCTATTTGGAAAACTAGAGTCCTATTTGCAACCCTGTTCTTAGTTATTAAAGGGCTAGATCTATTTGATTGAGAGTTATTAGGGTGTTTCCTTTGTTATAGCGGCATTCTATAAGCTTTTAAAACTAGCCTTTCTGCTAGTATATTTTGATAGCCTTGTCGAATTAGTTTAGGGCCTCCGTGCATTTCCCGTATAGAAAAAGGGCTTTGGCTTTGTAATTGTAAATCTAAGGATTCTTGTCATCTAAAGCAATTGCACGATCATAAGTCAATAGAGAATCCTAATAGTTGCCTCTCTCAAAATAGCTTATGCCCAAATTGGTCTGAGCCTGAACATCGTCTCGCTTTTGATCGCATGCTTTAACCAAATCGTCAATCGAGTTCCCCAGCTGATTGATAGTTCTATAAGCTATTCCTCTGAGGAAGTGTGCCCTAAACTGCTGCTAAGGCTATTTCAAATACGAAATCGCCTTCCCGTAGTCCTGAATTGCATTGGGAGTTTTTCCTAATAAATTTTGCACATATGCTCTATTGAGATAGCAATTTCCGTCTGAAGAGTTAATCATAATAGCTTTGTCGAAATTCTAGAGTGCCTATTTTAATAGTTTATGCTGGCGAGCCTAAATTACTGCTGCCGTCAACCCAGGGTTTTCTTTGAGGGATTCGGCCATCTCAAGCTTGCACTTCCCTAAAGAATTTAAATAAGAGGAGGAATTTTTTCCATCTTGGGCTATTGCATTATTAAAATCTTTTTCAGCCTCCTAAAACTTTTTAATTTTCATGTAGGCGTTTCCGCGGCTGGAAAAGAATTTAGAAGCATTATGGGTATATGATACAGTCTTTATTAATTCGATCGCATTTGAGAAGTATTCAATGGCTCTAGCTATATCTTACTAGTTGTTGGAAGTATTAATAATCTTCTTGCCTTCATTGAAGGAGTCCTGCGCTTCCTTCAATTTCTGCACGTTTTCCTATTTCTTGGTGACCTTGAATAAATTTGTTTTCATTATGCAAAAGTTTTCATTAATTTCCAGATAAGCTTTAGTCGAAATCGTACTCACTTTGGAGTTCGCTTGTGAATTGAAGGCTCTTTTTGCCTTATTACAGCCAAGGCAATTTTCCTCGGAATCCCCATTAGCTGATCTCCATATTCCTAAGGATTCCTACATCAAACTCTATCTCAGGAGTCCTTACTGGAAGAATAGGGAAGGAGAGACTGGGCTTGATAGCAATAAGCTCGCCAGACTTGAGTCTCAAGTAAATGTATGGCAAAAAGTCACTGAGATAGTATTAAAGACTATTGGTCTTAAAAAGATCAAATTAGCTGTTGGCATCTTAATCAACTATTTCAATAAAGTCATTGAATATATTGATTAAGTAAGGCAATCTCTCCAAAATCGTATTATCGTTCGTTGCTATATTAGAAATTTGCGTTAAAGCTGCATCCTTTTAGCCCTTCAGCAGAAGCAGTAACCCTAAATTAAATTTTTGTTGCAGTTTGTTAAAGGACTACTAAGTTTCCTAGGATTCAGTAGTGTAAAAAGAATCGAAATCCGTCACCTCTTTCAGTTTTTTTATTGCCTACTCAAATCTGGATTTGTAGAATAGACAGCACACTTCAAGCAGCCTGAGAGTCTAAAAAGGAAACAGCAGAAGTTAACCTTTCTTGAGGGAGAGTTAAATAGTTTAAAGCAGGGCTTGAAATCCGTTTTTTTTGAGGCCGATAATGGACTTAAGGAGGACTACATCATTCTAATACTTTCTTGGCTAGAGTTTTTGATATTTTTCGATCATTTAAATACAGACTTAGAAGTCTCCCAATTTGAACTAAGCCCTGATTTGGACATCCATGCAGTGCAAGTACTAGGCGTTGAATTTAAAGGATCTGCTCACACAGTCTTCAAAGTTTCCATTGCAGTATAGAAAGCACAGAGTGGTATATTAAGCCTTTATTAACTATTCATCAGTCAACGCCAGTTAGCTCGCTATTTTGAAATAGGTGAGAATGTCAGTGAAGGCTTTTTACAGTTCATCCATCATCTGCAGACTGATAGCCTTGTAGAGGTATGCTAATGGCTGATTTTCATTGATATTTAGACTGGTTTTAAATTACTGGCAAGCCTCCTTATAGTACCTTGCCTTGGCTAGCATAATCCCTCTTATGAAATAGTCTTTATAGTTGCTCTATTAATTAAATGAAACAGCCTGATCCATACACTTAATTGCACTGTGCCAATCCCGAAGGTACCCTGCCACCAGCCCATTAAGAAATGATGCTGCATATTTCATCTAACTATTCTTAGCTCGTTAACAGTGGGACTTGACGATTTCAATATTTTATTAAACAAAATTTTATCCGTTTGCAAAAATTTCTTTAATTGTAATGAGAGCTGTGTAGTAGTAGACCTCATTGGAATGGAATTAGGCAGCTATTTTTAAAAGAGCTTATTTACTTTTTTAGAGTTCTCCGCCGATGGACATTGTCAGGGCCAAGGCTAGCTTTCTATAAAATTAACATTAGGAGTAGAATAGGGCTTGTCCCGGCTTGCCCACCGCCAGAAGCAGAAACGCCAGAGCGTTTCTTATTTATTTCTGTAAAAATAATGGGAATTGCGATAAGGAGATTTAGATTTGTAGGAAATTCACAAGGGCTAACTGATGATTAACATACCTTTTTAATAAGATCTTTTTTGCAAATACTAAAAAGCTAATGCTACTACCGACCAGCAGTCTTTCTCAAGTCCCAGATTGCTAACTCTTTCGACCAAGAAAGCAGCTGAATAAAAATCTTTGAGCTGAAAATAAATTTAAAGAAGACGATGAAAGCATTCCTCGAGAATAGCCACATTCCTAGATTAATAAAGAAGCGATTGTAGATAGACCAAGCTTTCCTAATATTTTTTCAAATAAAAGTAAGAGATTGCCCTGCATAATTTGACTTATTAGGAAAATTTGCTGGAGGGTAGAGAGTCTATCCACTGGAGAGCCTATTGGTGCAGGCCTAGCTTCAAAAATAAGCTGCTTTTTATATTGATAATGGATTGAGGATATAAGTAGTCCTGACTCATATTGCGTAAGGCTGTTTAGATTTATCCCTTTTAGATAAAAATGTTGATGAGAAGGAGGTGTAGTTCCTAATCATATTTATTATCAAGTCTCTCCGAGGCAAAGAATATAGCGCGGTCAGTTAGTCCTTGTGAATTTAATAATTTGAACAAAAATATTGTTAGCTATGAGGAGTCTGTCACAGAAACCCCTAGCTTAAGGATTTATATTGCCCGGTTGAGCTGGTTCGACTTCCTATAAATTGCAGCTAGGTACATGTAAATTTGGCTTTTAAAGTCAGGTTGAGTACGAACTATAGACAAGAAGTAGAGTTCCGCTTGCTAATTGTTGTTGATAGACATGTAAGATAGCCCGAGCAAAAATTGCTATTAAAGGCCTTTGGTCTTGATATTTTGTAAAGCCTTTATGCACATTTTATAGTTCCTGTTTCGAAAAAATTGTTTAGCCTGGATAAGAAAAGCGTGCTTTTATTATTTTTCAGAGGAATTCAAGCTATTTGTCCTTGACTTCAATGCTGATTTGTTGATATTGTTTACTGAAATTCCTCTAAACCTGCATCTATCTTAGGATAACCTATTTTTTTTGTAGGTCTCCAAATAATCAAAAGGCTTATGGACAGTGTTTAAAGAAAGCTTTTTAGCCGACCTAGTGGCGGAGCCTGAGAGTTTGTGTGTAATGGCTTTCATAATATAAACTATCAGATTCATGTGACTATAAATGATAAAAGGCAATGAGTGATATTAAAGAATTATTATAATAAATTTGTGGATTGATAAATATTATAAATTTTTTTTTCAATCAAAATAACTCACCAGCCTCACTTCAATGAACTCATTTTCTATTTGCTTTTAGGAAGAGGCCAACTCCCGTTTTTTACCTACTTGTTTTACAAATTTTTTGGATTAGTAAAACTACTTGCATTGCTTCCCCGTCCGATATATTTTCATTGGATCGGGGTTCACATCGAATAGAACTTTACTTATGAAGCTCCAATCCTTCTTCTTATTGGAGTTTACGAGCACCTGGATAATTTAACGTTAATTTTCTGTCCACTTATTATCTCTGATATTATTAGGCTTCCTTAGCATATAGTACTTAAATTTGCAATCTTAACCCTTCCTGCCAGGGAACAAGCGAGCCAACTCATCCCAGTGTTCCTTATTCATGGAAGATTCTGGTATCTTATTTTTTTGAAGATACATATTAAACAAATTGATCAGTAAGATGATTTCTTCGTTTTTCCAGCTGTTAAGGAATCTCGACAATGTAAAATTTCTGATTATTTAAATACCTGTAGTTGAAAGTCTTAAAGCACTAGATAAGATATTCTCTAGAATAAATCCTATAGGTTGACTAATCAAGGTCCAAGTTGTAAGAAATATCCTATTTGAACTCCTAGATGAAAGTCAAAAAGTTTTAAGTCTTTTGGATAATCTAACTGAAAATCTAATTCTGAGGCTCTGCCTTCAGAATGCCTTTTCTATCAAAGAAGCTCAGGAAGTTCATAATGAATAAATTAAATTTGATAATAAGAATGAATAATTAAAAATTTCCTTTTAAAACAAATTAATAATTTAAAAGGCACCACAATCTCTGGTCAAAAATAAATATTAGAGGTGCGAAAGCTTACCCTTGAACTATGAAAATAAAAGAGAATATGAGTGTTGCTAAAAAAACGTATATAAAATGTTGTATAAAAATTAAATTAATGGATAACTTCTTAAAAGCTGCTATTTAAAGTGAAACAAATATTTTGATTTTAAGACGACAAATCAAATCATAAATTATAACTCTTATTACCCCGCTAATTAAATTGAGAATATTTAAGTCTGATTTATTTTTTCAGTATAAACAGAAATTCAATAATCTCGCCCTAGTTTAGTTGAATACACTAATAAGTCATTATCATTAATTTAAATTTCATGTTAATTCAACGAGGCATTTAGTTTAACTTGCGAGACAAGAATATTGTTTGCGAAATGCTCAAATCAACCTCAAACCCAACTATACTCACAATTGAGGACTCAGACTGGTAATCCCTCCGCTCGAAGTTGTCTTCAATTTAATAGAGACCTAAATTATTTGAATTTTAACAACTATTTTTGAAAAAAGAACGTTTTTTTACAATGGCCTTGCTAAAGAACAAGTTCTGTCCTTTGCTACTATAAAACATGCATTTTATTAAAGATGATATTTGGTCAACTAATGAACTAGCTGATTCTCTGAAATAATTTTCGAAACAAATTAAAAGAGTTTAATTTTCACGGTAGACTCATAACTTTGTTGTGAAATCTAATCTTATTAAGCAAAAGCTTTCATCCATGGGGGTGTTAATAGCTGAAAGGGAACTTAAAATTCATTTACTTTATTTTGATTTAAATATCTAGCCTTAGCTTAATAGGCTTTTAGACGGCAACATAGTACATCTATAATGCCTGTTTTAATACAGTAAGTAATCGATAATTAGCCTGTTGACTTAATGTGTATAAGACATTATCAACATGATGTAAAAAGTTCCATTGGAATAAGGATGCCATTGGTAATTAGTAGACTACTAAAATTACTTTATTTTCCACGGGAGCTATTCCCAGCTCTAAAGCTTTAAACAAAATATTAAACGCTTATAAAAATAACGAATTTTAATTAAGTTAATAAATGCCAACAATTAGCAGCTCGTCTGCTACGATTAACTACCCACATTGATCAGAAGGATTAAAGCATTTAATCCTCTTAGGCTCATCTTAAACAAAGATTTTATAGTCTTTGCTCAAAGCCAAATAATTTAGTTACCGAGCATTCCATAAAAATTTTAAAAATTATTTGAGAAAAACTAAAAGCCTTTAATGTTCAATGTGTCAGCAGAAAGATGTTTCAGAACAGAGATTATGATGAAAAAGCAATTCCATATGGCCAACGCACAAATATTTCCGATTAATTTCAAGTGCAAGGATTATATCGCCCGTCAATCTGGCTAAAAATTCAAGCCGAAATTCTGGATCGTAAAATAAAAAAATCGAATATTGGATTTGCTGGAAGGTGAGAGGATCCCTGCCTTAATAAAACTAAGCTAACCTGAAAAATAGAACTTGGACATATAATATTTAGTAGTGAAGAGCAAAACAGACAATCAGATAACGAGGACAGAGGATGAGATTGTCCCACTTTATTTAATGAAGCTATGCCATAATTTGATGTGATAATTTTATTATATTTTATTAACTTCTGCAGATTTTAATATTCGAAAAATAAATTTGCTTCATTAAACAAGATTTGAATTATCAATGCATCATAATTTCTTTAATTCTGAACTATATTATTCAAAAAATATAGCATATTAAAAAATTGTCCAATGTCTTTGAATCTCCATCTATGAGACAATGACAATCTAGTTTACCGAAATATGCATTTGGATTTAATCAATTTTTTTTTATAATGTCGAGCTGCATTAAATTTTTTTTTCAAATTTTTAAATTAATTTATTAGTCCCAAGCCCAAAGACCCAACTATTATTTTAGCAGTCAATTTTACAAATTGACAAGCAAAGAAAGACAGAAATAATAGAATATGATTTATTTTTAAGACTTCTAAAAAATAAATTCGAAACGATAGAGCACTCAAATTTTATTATTGACCGCCCCTGACATAATTAGGTATTTAATCATTTAGAAATTTTCATATTCGATTTGCATTCATGCTTTATAGAATCCTTGCTTGGGACTTTCTTTAATTATATTTAATTTTTGCCGTTATATTAAAATATGGCCAATTGGATTAAAATATTAATTAACTCATGGGTCATTATTGATTTTCTGGGAAATCCCAACCTAACTAAAAGCACTGGGGTTGGGGTTGGGGTTGGGGTTGGGGTTGGGGTTGGGGTTGGGGTTGGGGTTGGGGTTGGGGTTGGGGTTGGG
>QQSS02175987.1:0-160081 GCA_003687565.2 Craspedacusta sowerbii | reverse complement strand
TATCACTATATTCATTGAGATTGATAATTCTTCACCATTTCAAGACAGTGGAGATATAAAAGTGCTAAAATATTTGATAAGATAATTTATATTAATTATTTTCATACGGATGATGTCAAATTTTGGCAGGTGATCCACTTTAATAGGCAAACTGGTTTTTGAAAGGAAAGGCATAGGATTGGTCAGTTTGTTTAACTAAGTCTTTGGAACGTTATGTAGTTAAGATAACGAGCTCAAGAGTTATACAGTGTGACGATTATGCCTCTTCTGATGGCCCTAACAGCGCTGCTGAACATCATAACCTAGAATGCTGCTTAATAGAAAAGAATTAAGATTATTATTATAAACAACCTGCGCTCCTGACAAAGTAAATATTTTTTCATGACTCATCACTGATAATGTTTTCTGCCATTTCTCCATTTCTGCCATTCTTGATTTCTATGTAAGTAATTAATAATAAATTAATCATGTAACTTTCAAATTTAAGAAGCCATTACAAAGCTTTATTCGCTGAGAGGCAAAAGTTGTTCACTTCTCTAAAATGGAATTAAAAGTTCTAAATATTTGGTTAATAGCATCTCTTATATTTAGAATCTAAATTTTACAGCTATTTTCAATATGCCATCAGTGGTAATCAAAAAATAATGTATATAAAAGCATAAAAAATAGATATCAATGTTATGGACCAATTACATGTATGCTACTTGAATAAAAAAATGTAGTTTTTTGAGAAGTCCGACATAGTTAAATAAATTGACTAAAAGAATAGGATAGCTGCTATTTTGGAGAATCATATAGGTAAAAAAACTATCGCTTATCAGTATAAAAATATCGTATAAATCTATCAATCCATCATTTAAACAAACAAAAGACTTCAATAAAATTATCTTCAACTTTAGGAGTTCAAATTCAATAGGACGAAGTATGATAATGAAGTAATCTAAATTAGAGATTGTGCCTACAATTTTTCAAAAAATAATAAATAGCTCTAACAAATTATCTTGCAACTTAAAAGCTCTATCGAGAGCAACTCGTTGAATAAGCGAAGCTAGTAATCATTGCTGTTAAGATAGATTAATAATGCTTTGAGCGTAACTAATTATTAATTTATTGAATAATCAATTAAAAAGAACTGGAGAAATAAAGAACTGGAGTTTTAAGAAAAGGCTGTAAAAATGAAGACCAGATATAGTTAGATCGTTAGGAAAGAAGCATAGTTGAATGAGCTTTAAATTAAAGTTAAGACAAACAAAAATATAGTCTAAAGACAGTTGGGGTAAATAAAGTTAAAGGCAAAATAACTCTAATGCAAGAAATTTAATGAATAATTTTAAAAAGTGATGAATTCGCTTCAAACGAGTTTCGATACTAAATTTTAAGCCTTAAAAGAATTACACAAGCATAAATAGATAAGCGCTAAATATTAAAAGGAAATCTTATAATTAAAAGCTCTGGTTGTCACTCAACTTTAAACTAATAAGACTTTTTAAGATAAAGTGAGACTACTTCAATAAGTTCACAAATAAAGCTTATAATCACTAAAGTTGCAAATTTTTGAAAATAAAAATTAAAATATGGAATTTTTTTTTCAAACCTCATTAAAGTAATTGAAAAACTTTTGGGAGCTGTAAGCTCAAGAGAAATTTAAAATCATTTCTAATGAATATTAGTAAAAATTACAAACAAAGAATTAAGAAATAAAGATTCTCAATGAATTAAATCAAAAAATGATACATTAAAGATCTGTCCTGCGAAAATAGATTTAATCATAAACATAGAGGCTACAAATAGCTGCATCAATTAAATTATAAAGTCTCAAGGAATAGTTTGTTTAAAATCGATAAAGGCTAGTTGAATCATATTAATCCGTACTAGTCAAATTTTAAAATGCAAAAATACAATTATTATAGTCACTGGCTAATTAATTTTACTAGCATTTATCATAAAAGTAAAACAGTCACTTGAATACTCTTAAAAAAATTAAAGAAAGTCATCAAAAATAAATTGATGCGCTTTCAGTGTAAAATCAAAATTTTATTTAACAAAAAATAGCTAGTAAAATGTAAAATCTAAAGTAGGAATTGTATAAGTAATCAAATGCACTAAAAAGGGCTAATTAGCGCTAATTGTAGAGGCTTAGAAATTAAATTCATCACTTAGAAAGTTAAAATAACAAATATAAATTTCTTCTCCCTCAGATTATCAGATAGAAATAAACTGCTTTTTAAAAATTGGAGGAAAAAAAATAATAAAAAATAGCTTTTATGAGCAGAATTTGCAAATTCATCCTGAGACCACAACTAAAATCAAATGTAATTTCAGGCTTGTAAAAGATTATGTTAAAGAAGGCCTTAAAGAAAAAGAGAATAATCGTATAAAGATCAAAACAGATATTGAAAAAAACAAAAATAAAATAACATTAAAAAAAGGCTGCTGAATTAGTTAACAGTTTGATTAATGATTGAGATATTAATCTTTCATATTGTTGCAAATTGAGTATTATGAGAGTAAATGAATTTTTATTTTCAGATCTTTTCAAACGTCAAGTTTATGAGGTATTTAGAAAACTTCAATTGATTTATAGATCCTATTAAGTCCAAGACCGCTTCCTTAATTGCTTTTCATGAATAGACTTAGAATTAGGCTGGTTCCTAACAAGGATCGCTCTCGCAAAGAAAGGCTGGCTTAGGATAGGCTTACTGCTATCGAATCTTAAAATCGCAGGCTTTACTAACGGCTACTCAAGCTTAGAACTAATTCTTTCACCTCACCAAGAAAAATCAAAGTTAAATCGGAAGTCCAGTCTCCCTTGGACTCACTCCTGTCAGCACGTTAGAAATTTCAATAATAGTACTTCGATTAGATAGAGCGCGTTCGTCAATAAATAAAACGAGAAAGAGCGTTACAGCCAGATGGAGTTTAATAATGTGATGGGGGAAGAGTAGTTAGCTACCAATAAGGGGGAGGATCCACTATTGTAGAAATTAAAGGTCGTGACGGTATTAGCCATTTTCGCAAGTTTATCCAAAAGCGCGGTATTTGATGTTACAGTAACTGTTTATCCCCTTCCTTGTTCTGCTCCTTGCTCTTCAATTCGACTATCTTTTCAAGCTCGGCTACTTCATCACTGTTCAGGCGGTCCTGCTGCTTTACGGCACCCTGCTTTTGGTGAACTTGGCTTATTCTTTTTTAACCAAAAGTTAACTACAAAATTAGATCGACAGATTATCAACGACAATCAAAGTTCCTCCGAGGACCCTCAAAAAATCGAGTTATCAAAAAACGAAGTAGGCCCTAAAATAGTTGATGAAGTCCTAATAATTCAAAAAGTGGAAAGAAGGAGATTGGCCGCACAAAAATCATTAGGACATAGGCTTCCTCCTATAGGCAGAGTAATATATATTTTCCGAATAAAATTGACTTTCATACTCAAACATTGTAGTATTTGTACATACCCACTAAGTCTAATACTCTTACGTTCTATTACAGCTACCAATGTCCTTTTTCGACCCCAGATTTAATCATTTCGAGGGCTTATTCTGAAGTGAGTCGGTGCCGAGACTTCTAGCTGAGCAAACTTGTGACCAGAAGTTTCAGCTGCATCCCGCAGTTGCAGTTACGAATCTTATTGTAAAGAGCCTTCAGATCAATTTACAGTCCTTTATATAATTTGTAAATTGGCTGTAAAGTTATCATTTATAGCAGTGTGAGACCTATTGAAAAATGTTAGAGCCGTCCATTTAAGTAGCGGTTGTCCTTATGCTTGAAGGCCATTAGCTATTAGGGTGCGAGGTAGTGCTTGGAGAAGAAGCATGGGGATTAGACAGGCTGGTAGAGGCTAAGCAACTTGGCCTAATAGAGTACGTTCAAATATAATTTGATGAACCCATCAGGTGACAAGTATAGGTAGTTTGGATTGAATTCTAAATTACCGTTAAAATTGTTCTCCCAAAAACTAAGGGTTTAAATCAGACAACATGCTACATAAACGATTTAGCTCTACTTGAATTTACTCATATTCTACCGCCTTGCCTAGATTAGCTCTCTCAATGAGAATTTGAAGTAAGGCATGAAGACGGATTATTTTTTGTCCATGCAGAGTATACTTGATGATCGAACGAGGCTTGCCATTACTATCGCCTCAGGGATTTAGGATTGTTAAGACATTTAGTCCAAATTTTTAAGGATGTGGAAGGAATATGACTAATTGTACAAGTTTTGCGAGAACAGCAATCTCTTAGAGTTGCTCTGATAGACATGGACTCTGCCGAAAAAGCTGTGTTAATCCTCTCCGAATTAACTGAAATTATCCTCTTCAGGGTTTGAGTTACCCATAATTTAAATTTGAACATGTATTTAATTTCAGCTTTTCCTCGCGATTGTTGAAATTTCGAATTCGGCTGGTTCTACTACTCCACCCACCTTCACTATCCCTTAAGGAATCTTTTGAGAAAATTCCTTTATTAGATATCGCTTTTTGGTCTGAATAACCTCATCAATCAGGTAAAAATTGCTTTAAAAGATGAACGAAGTTCTAATTTTATCGACAGCGGTAAAAGCAGGGTCTGCCTCCTAAATGTATTCCAGGTATTTTGCCGGCTGGATCTGAGTCTAGTTTATAATGAATTACTTTTTTTAAGGACAAAATTCCTTTTCCTTAAGGAAGTAGATATAATTGCTATTGATGCCCCTGCGAACTGCATATCTAAATTTGGTTTTTTAGGTGCCCTTAAGGACGATGTATTTTAATTCGATTGTGTCCTTCTGGGTTTAATGGGCGAAGTTGATTTCTTCCACAGCTAATATCTGCTTAGGCTTTTTATGTCCGCATATAATTCCGTCGATGGCTTCGATAGCGTTCTTAAGTTTCTATTAGAAACTCTTTACATCGTTATTTATAAAACAAAAGTTGTGATGGTTGAGATAAGCTTTTCTGGTTTTGCTATCAATATCTTTGGCCTAGTCCAAACTCTCGTATCGGGCCTAATTGTTTTAAGAAGTGTAAAATTTTTAAGCACCATCGGCAACTGAGGCTAAGAACAAGACAGCTGAGTACCGGCTATCTCTGATGAGGACAGGATTCCAACCTTTGGAGTCGAAGATAGCCTGAACTATCGACGGATCGACATAAGCCGTGAAATCATAGGTCCCCCTATCGCAGATGATGATAGTCTTAGTTCCAAACATTTTAGCGATGTTTTACATGTAATTTTCATTGTAGATTTGAGCCTAGACGAGTCTCGTTTGGAATTCAATTTGTTGTTACCTGTTGAATTATCTCATCTTGATCATCGCACCAGCAGAGACCAGCATGGTGGGTAATTAGAAAACAGTAAGTACGTTGTAGCCCTTTTATTGGAAATGCTTTTTGATTGCATTGAGCCCGCTAGTCTTTCCACCGCAGGGTCCTCCAGTTATGACTATTTTTTGGATCATTGTTGAATTAAATAAAAAGCTAGAGATTTAATTTGGTGCTTAATAGGGATTTATTTTAAAACTATTTCAGGACAAGCAAGCTCATCTAAATGAATAAATTCTTAATTATGCTATTCAATTATGCTTTATTGAACTGTTACTCATTTGATCTATTTTTGAATGGAAGGCCTTGCTGAAATTATTGAGAGAGTCCAGTCTCATACTGATTCCTTGCTCAAAAAGGCAGGAGCTGCCTCAGCGCAATTCAAAAGGCCTGCTCATAAGCAGAGCCATTCCAACAATAAGACCTTGTCAAATAACCTTCATTTCTCAGACTCACAATTCTAGTCTAACCACACGCCTCTCTCGATCAGCACGTCATTCAATAAACGAGTAATAAAAAAGAGCGTTTTAGGCGATCAAGAATAATGCTCCTTCAAGCCTTCAAAAACAACCTACCAAAAGCTCTAATAGCCTATTCCAAACTACTACGAGAAATAGAACGCTATGTTACGCCATATCATTTAGTAATTCAAATAGCTGGTGGGCTAGCTACAGTCTTCGATGAAGAAATTTCAGAATGTTATAACTCAACAAAAGCTTAAAGTTGACACTCTTCAACAGCAGTTGCTTGAGGAGCAGAAAAGGAGCAAAATACTTACCTCTAACATATACAAGCTTAAAGAAAGCATCAAGCACTATTCTATCAAAATAAGTGAAATTTCCACAAATTCCTTAATAAATTCACAAGAGCAAAGGCTGCTCCATTAGCTGAAGTGGTATCAGACTCACTTGGTCCTGGATTAGGACTCAGACGACAAACCCGAACCCTAGAAAGCGATACTCTAAGGCGAGCTTCATTTCCAGAGCTTATAGTAGACATTGTAAGGCCTGTTAGGGAAGGGGTGTCCATTGGAGAAGCCCATTCTGGACCTGTATGAGGATATAATCTTGAAAGGAGTGTGATTTGATGGATCAATTTACAATCAGGAATACAATTGCCTTAGCTGTTTTTTCTGTGGCACTGGCCACTTTCACTTCCTTCGACTACATCGATTCTTATGTCATCTCCTTCTTCATCAAAACAAATGGGCTCAGATCCTAGTTGGGTTTTATCCTGAAGTTGTCCTCGTGCACAATATTGGTCCTGCTGGCATTAACTCCCCAGCTCTTCAGGTGCTTTCGACTGACTGAGGTGGCAGGGATGGCTTACTTGTTCGCTGGTATTCTAATCGCGATCCTGTGCATCGCCAATTTCATAAACTTTTACATCTATCTCATCTTCGTGACTCTAGCGAAGGCTAGTCTCTATGTAGCGAGCCTATCGATAATATCAGTTTCCTTGTAAGCGAAATTCATGTCGGTAGGCAGATTAGCTGCCTACTTGACGGGCAGCTATCACTTCGCTATTTTTGTTTTCAACTCTCTTGCAGAAATTATAATTAACCCTTTGCGATCGAATCCGCTTGAAGATTGCAAGGATAGTTACTGCCTTTACGACGAAACAATCAGTTAGAGGTTCAAAATCTATGTGAAAGTAATGCTAATTTTATACGGATTTATAATAATCCCTGCCTTCCTGCTTTTCATTAGGAAAAGGCCTCAACAGCAATATCAAAGGGTCAGTGTTAATTACAGCTAGATTTAAGAACATGCTCAAGTTAAAAAACCTTTAGGAAAATTGTATTTGCTACTCTTATTATCGGCTTTTGTAGGGAACATAGGGTCTAAGCTTTTATAAATTAAAGCGTAGGTCATTATGGAAGAAGTATTGCTAGACCCAGGGATGGCCCATCTGCTCTATATTATGACGGATAGCTTCATAGTATTCAGCTCTGTTGTCTGGGCATTCAGGACTCATAAAAGCAATATCGATTAGTTCTTGAGGAAAATACAACTTGCCACATCGATCGGAGTTATAGCCACTGGAATTTCTGGGAGTTGGACTATTCTCTGTTGCTTATTTTTTATTTCAGCAATAATGCTTGCCAATGCACTGATAATAACACAAGTTTGCGCAATTTTAATGAAAGCCAGCAAGTAGCAATATCTGATTGAGCTGCCTTTCTACGCGATAACTTGTTATTTCTCAATGTTAGCAGGGTAGGGAATAAGCCTAGCCCTACTAGAGCTGGGTTTGAGCCAGCTGTAATCGATATCAATGCTGGGAGTTATATCTACGCTGAGTCAGATAGGCTTGGAAATGTATTTAAGAAACAAGCTCGAATTGTAGTAATAATAAATCCAGTGATTGATTAATTTAATATAATTGTGGCCATGAGGAGCAATGATAGTCAAAACTTCAAAGAGTTTAAATCCACCTATAATGTCTATCAATACCAAATTCGTTAAGAAGGGAGCTAAAAATATTGCTTTTTGAGAGATTGCGACCATATACATCTCAGACTATTTTTGGTCCTGCTAGTCAAACACGCCAAATCCGATCAAGTCAAAAAATTCTTCAAGACATTCTTGGACCAGATCAATTAGAATAAGGAATGGATAGAAAAATTTCCCTCGAAGTTGTTAACAAAAGAATAGCTATTGAGATTCGTTTAGAATATAATTACCCACATAACTAACTAAGAAATTTAGGCTATTTAATTCTTGTCAGACTATCATCTTTTAAGCGATGTGTTTTCTACCTGGGCGATTAGCAGATTCCAACAAATATCCACCCTTCAACAACTAGGAGAATTTGTAACTAAACAAGGATTTCCGGTTAATCACTAAGAAAAATACTCAAACTTTCTGCAGGTTTAAAACATGGTTATGCAGGAATGCAATGGTTAATTAGAAATTCTTTACCAAACAAAGAAAACTAAAAAAAAATAAAGTAAGTTGTAATAATTTTTAGGCATGAAGAAAATTCTAGGATTTATATCAATATCTTTGTTAGCTAGCTTTCTTTTTTGGAAGAAGAGCCGACTTGTCGGCAATAAACGCCTACTTTTGCTGCTCCCTGCCGTTCCTTTGTATTTTATGTTCAAAAAATGATTATTAAATGATTATTTGCTAGAGAATATCAATTTACAAAAGCCACAAAACTCGATTTTACAACGTTTTTATTCAGCAGTAAACTCTTATAACGGTGATCGATCTTTATGAGTAGCATTTCGGACTCATTATTTTCAATTTATTAAATAATGATTAAAAATTCATAAAGGATGTCATAATAGTGCTGCCTTTGCAATAGGATATGATAATTATTATAAGCATCACTTAGATTTGTGTTTTTTCTTTTGCTAAAAATAAAAAGTTGGCCATCGCTAGTGGCAGAATCATGGGCGCTTGTTGGCACTTAAATAGCTTGCTTTTTTTTGATAAGGTTTAATCGTAATTACAGATATTTAAAGATGGATAAATATACCCTCTCATCAAATTCTCTATCAAATAGAAATTGTACAGCCCAATATCCATTGCATCCATCGGAGAACAGGTCTTTATCGCAGGAATAGGCGAAAGACAACTATTAAAACTGTAAGGAGGTAAAATGACAGAGATTGGAAAGATGATTAATAAAAAAAACTGTGGGACGTTGTCTTCCTTGAACTAGTTTTAGGGGAGACTGTGGTGCCTGGACACCCTAAATAGCAGAGTTCTAAGGCTCAATATCCCTTAGGACAAAGCAGAATGCTAACTCTAACTCTCAGATCAGCATGGCCTTTACTCACTGTCAATCAACAAAGCGTAGATGGTTTACGGTCTGCGTGGTGGAGTCGATCTGCTAAAAGTAAAATTTTGATTATTAAATAACGAATCCATGTAAGATCAGCTGAGCGACATTTAGACCGTTCTCAACAGGAAAGCTTCTGAGATGACGATTCTTCAGAACACTCTGCTCTAGGAACTCGCTAATATTCACTCTGTATATAAAGACCTTAGTCTGACAAAAAAGACTTTGAGAGGCATGTTACCGCAACTGGACTATTTCAAGACAAGTTTCAATGGCATTGTTGACTACTGTCTAGGCCAATTCAGATGGTTCAAGCAGTCAATCATTTGTTTGAGTTAGCACTTAACAACCCTCAATAGCCATAATTTGTATTAGTGTGATAGCTTAAGACTTCAAATAGAGACTTTGACAGCACAGCTCCATTCCAAGGACAAGAAAGTGCTTGATTTGCAGATAGAGTTGAATTCGCTGCGGACAGAGCGGAGACTGGTTTTGAAAGAGGTTGAGCAGCCAACATTGGTTGCTGATCAAAAAAGCAAGCGAAAGTAATTGATAATAAAAAAACTTAACTAATAAATCCAGAAAGATGTGCAGCGGTTCAAGTTAGACAGATAACGTACCCCGTAAAGATCTAGGCTTTTCAAATGATCCATATAATTAATTTTATAGTTAATTAAATTGAAAAGTGATGTCCGAGCCTGAGCACAAAAGGAAAAAATTTAATTTCCCCACCAAAATGGAGCTGACTTAAGCTCTAAGGCATATGCCTGAAGATACTCAGTTTTTTACCCTCAACCTCAACATGTGTCATTACGACGCAGTAGCCGAAGACGTGATTTAGGCATTTTCTCAATACTAGTTCCATAGCGTAAAGAATTATAAACCTGGTTCATTCGAAGTAGTATTTAAGAATCGGCAGTAGGCAATAGACTTCATCATCAACAGAGAAAACATAAAAATTTTGGACCGCAGATTTTACGTCAAAATCGGCAGGAATTTCCGGGAGAGGAGAGAATAGTGGGCTTATAACAAATAGGACAATGAGGAACGCCCTAAGAAAAGATACAATGCTTATAGAAGGACTTACGAACTCTGGGAATAGTAGGGCTAGTCCAAACGACTATAATAAAAAGATACTATCAGGCGATAGGAATAGTAGTAGTCTGGCGAAAGGCAGGACCAGGGACAGTGGGAGAGAAGAGCTCAGAGGGGTGAGCGCTAGCGAAGGGATTATAAGGGTGGGGACGATAGAGAAAGGGATCGGGGGTAGCGTTAGCCGAGGGAGAGATAAGTGAGGGAGTAAAGAGGTAGTAGGGGTTATCAAAGAGAATAGAGAAGGCCAAGATAGTAACGTGACTAACGGGATTAGAGAGGATCGAGGAATTAGAGATAAGGCAGGGGCAGACAGGCAAGAGAATAGCGTTAGCCAAGAGAGCCTAGAAGAAATGCGCGGGAGTAGAGATAGGACTAAGGATAGCAGAGAGATCAACAAGAATAGAGACCGGGGGCAAAGGATTCCCGCTAAGGAAAGAGATAAGCTAGAGATTTCAGGCAACCTCAATAAAGGAGGAGATACTAAAGAGAAGAAAGGTAGCCTCGCTAGGGCAGGAGGTAAGAAAGATAGCGTAGGAGAGAAGAGAGGGACGTTAGGTAGCCTCGATAAGTAAGGGGGTAATAAAGAGACGGTAGGTAGCCTCGCTAGGGCAGAAGGTAAGAAAGATAGGGTAGGTAGCCTCGATAAGTAAGGGGATAATAACGGCAGGGTAGGTAGCCTCGATAAGTAAGGGGATAATAGCGACAGGGTAGGTAGCCTCGCTAAGAGAGGAGATAATAAAGAGAAGGTAGGTAACCTCCTAGGGAGCCTAATTAAAGAAAAACGTATAAAAAATATTATAGATAGCCTCAATAAAGGAGGAGATAAGAAAGAGGTGATAGGTAGCCTCGCTAAGGAAGGAGATATGAAAGAGATACAAGGCATCCTCGCTAATAGAGGAAATATGAAAGGAATACTCGTTAACAGAGAGATACTCGTTAACAGAGAGATACTCGTTAGCAGAGAGATACTCGTTAACAGAGAGATACTCGTTAACCAAGAGAATAAAGGGATACCCGATAAACTCGATAAGGAAGAGGCAGGGAGTAAAGGGATACCCGATAAACTCGATAAGGAAGAGGCAGGGAGTAAAGGGATACCAGGTAAACTCGATAAGGTAGAGGCAGGGAGTAAAGGGATACCCGGTAAAATCGATAAGGAAGAGGTAGGGAGTAAAGGGATACCCGATAAACTCGATAAGGAAGAGGCAGGGAGTAAAGGGATACCCGGTAAACACGATAAGGAAGAGGCAGGGAGTAAAGGGATACCCGGTAAACACGATAAGGAAGAGGGAGGGAGTAAAGGGATGCCCGTTAAAGAAGAGGCAGGGAATAAAGGGACACTCGTTAATCTCGATAAGGAAGAGTTAGGGAATAAAGGGATACCCGCTAAAATCGAGGCAGGTAATAAAGGGACTTTAGACTCGATGACAGGTAAATTGGTTAGAAAAGAGAAGAGTAGAAATTCCGAATAAAAAACGATATATAAGATGAAGAGCGATAAAACCGAGATAGATCTGGAAGAACAGGAGGGTCTTGGAAATACGATTAATTTTCAACTGCGCCAAAATACATCGAGAAGAAGCAGGAAGAGGCTGATTAGGAGTAACAATTCAGCCTAAAATAGGAATACAAATGATCTTATTTAATAATGATATTCCTATAGATGTTTAAAACCCCTAAAATGCTTAGTAGCAATAGCATACATGAGGATCATCGGACCTCCCTCATCCTCAATTTCCCTCCTAGATCTAGGCACAATAAGGGTAGTTCACCTTTCCTCTTGGCTTAAAAACTTTAGGAAAAGTTGTTGAGGAAGTATGAGTCTGATACCATGTGTTCCTAGTCAGTCTTCTCCTATACTCCACCAGCCTCGCAAACCAAAAAAATAAAAAGCAGTGTTATTGCAAATTAGTATGTAGATAGCAAATTCCTAAGCCTTTCAAGTCTAAGGAAAAAATCAGACTAGCTAGTAAATCAAGCACGGATTCGGCTAATCGAATTTTCGAAAAAAAAAGCGAGGGTTTAAAATAAGGCTGAAAATAATAAATAATATTATGAAAGGTTGAAACTGCTAATAGCTTAGCAGCAATAGCTTTCAGTCCTCCAGGAGTAGAGCTAAAGATAAAATCAAAACTTGAAGAACATGCTTGAAGTTAAATATAATTAAAATGTTTATCATCGCAATAGGAATGTCTTCATAAAAAACTATCATTTCTAATTGCTTAAAACTTTTAAGATTATTAATCTATCCTCCAAGGATCACGCTTTAGAACATGAGCTTAAGAAATCAAGGCTAGAAAATGATTCTTGGAAAATTTCAGTCCAATAAAAATTAGAAATTCAACAAAAATTAAAAGATTATTATGAACTAAGGGACATAAAGACTCTTTAGGAAACAACTAACAGAAGACTCAATTCGAGATTGGTTGGCAGGTCCCTTAAAAAAACTAATTTCCTCAGAAAATCTAATGCCCTGCCAAAATAATAAGTAAGTTAAAACTAAAGTTCCAAATTCTAAGAACTTTAATTGATAATGAAAATTAAATCAATTGCAATGGTATCCGACACGGATAGGCTTATCGAAATTATTAGAACAAGGAATTCATAATTCGATAGACTTAAGGTCTCAGTAGCATAAATTTAGGAAGAAATTATTTAATTATAGCAAAGAATTAGCAGCTTACGTTCCTAGCTTGATAAAGGATATTCCTAGAAAAACAGTCCCTAGCTTATGACTGAGCTCTAATTGGAGCATCTCCTTTAGAAATAGATGGCCAAATCAGAACACGTCAAGTCATAGTACCTGAAACAGCAGGACTTTAAATGCGTTGTTAATACAAGTTTAGCGAGGATGTAAGGTTTGTTTAATCTTCACAAAAGTACAGGAAAAATTGCTGATCGCTTTAAAAAGCTATTTTAACGGATGGTGTTAATTTGATCTTTATCATTAATTTAAGATGGGATGCACGTCGAGTCAAATAGGCCCTTAAAAGACTTCTCAGGAGCTGTCTTACTAGTTGGAAGGCAGGATTCGCAGACTCAAAGATCACATAAACAACTCTAAGTCCCAAAAGAAAGCCTAGCAATTATCTCTTCTCTAAACTTACAAAAAAAAATTTGAGGCAGCTAATGCGAGTGGAGATAAGAAGGCCACCTAGGATAATTTGAAACTATATAACTCCCTCAGTAATGACTTGGATGATCTAGAAAGATAAGTTTTTGGAAATGTTTTCAATTAGCAGTACTGCTATTAACTCATCCAGGAAATCAATAAGGTCAGAGGCGAGCCTCGCTCCTTAATTCCTGATATCAAGGCCGATCTTGCTAAATTTTAGCAGGATGGAAAAATACTTTTCTTAAACAATAAGCATATCTAAACTATCTAGGGGAAAAAGGCTTGGGAATAGGCTGTCAGTTATCTTTAGAAAGTACCTAGCGTACCTGCTCTCAAATATTCTACTTTCTTATCGCGAGGATGCTTCGACCACTGTAGAGATATGACAGCCAATAATTTTCTTAGTAATTTCTTTACCAGGCCACTAAAGCTCCAATAAACTTAGTAGTTCTGAACGAACTAAAAAATACCTGCCGTTTTCAGGTAGCTTAGGTGAGATTATCTGCTAAGGCGCAGAAAGCATCCGCTAGATAATAAAGATGATGATAGTCAACGATGGCAACCCCAAGAGGCTAGATAGAGACATTATATTTTCATCGAAATACAAGTGGGGCGGAGGAGCTTCTCTGGGATAGATTAGCTGTTTGTCGCTTATTTAAAATCAAATTGATATCAAGTGACTGATCATGAAATTTAATATGGATTAGGTGCAATCAAAGATTAAATTCCTTCGGAAGGCTCATCAATCCCTCCATTAGCAGCGGTTGCTCTTTGTCGACGACTGCCTGCATCTCAAGGAGAAATCGAATATTCTTGATTCCAAGCTGGCTTCATTATAATAATAAGAGAATTTAAAGCTGGGGTAGATCAATAAGCTTTAGCAATAACTGTTTTTGATAAGGGACTATCAAAGAAAAGTGCGCTCCCACTTCAACTAGTAGAAGAGACTGTAATAATTAAACCCCTACTTAAAGGGCCTGGGCTCGTATTTTGCATCTTTTTTGAAATGATTACTCAAATTTGCTAACTCAGCAGTTTTCTCAACCTCTTGTTCTACTCCACCAGCAAGGTTTATCGCTTGCGGCATTTATCCAACACCTGTTTGGAGCGTTAGTAAAGCTGTAAGAGTTTGGAGGATGCGCTTTATCTCTTGAGGTCGTGCTTATCCTTCTGACTGCTGGTTCGTTTAATTTTGCGATCTTTAATATTGGAGTGAGATCGCTAAAGTTTGATAGTTGAGTTTATTTTAGATTCACCTCTAACAGACTTATGCAGATTTCGTTAGGACTTACGCCGAGAGAAAGTCCTGTTCTCAACGATATCAAGCAGCTTGATGTATTAGGACTTGCTCAGAGGCAGTACGGGCTTCCCCTTCGTAAGAACACTTTTGTACTTCAGCATGCAAATTTATATTTAAATACTCACATGATACTGTTAATATCAATACCGTCGAATCTTTGGATTGTGGGAGTTATGGTCCGCCTGTTTTTCTTTTAGAGCTAAGCCTGCATGACTCTTTTGATATATTGCAGCAAATGGGGACAAAGTTCCTACGTCCGCTGAGTGCAATTATTCCTGTGCATCTGTATGTATTTCTTCAAGAGCGCTGGCTTATCATTGAGCAGTTGCTATTGGGGATCGATTTGCAAAACAGCTGAAAGTTATTCGAAACACTATTAGGCCAGCTACATTTTATCGTCATTAGTGATATCTTTGAGTATTTATTATTAGCTTTTGAAGGTCTGTCGAAGGCGAGTTTTACGCCTGATCAGCTATTTCCGCTTAGTTAGGTTCTACACTGTAATCATATTATCCGCTCGCTACTTGGGGATTTAGAGGAAATTGGTGTTGGCAGAACACTATTATTATATTGAGGAGTACTAAACTTTGAAGTTATGTGTAGTGTTGCAAGAAATAGCAGTCAAGCGATTCAAGCGAGCGCCCTCGTGATCGGAGAGGCTTGAGCTATTGGCCTCCAAGGGAACCATCTTCTTTTTGGGTTTTTTTAGTATTTTTTTGATGCGGTTATTCTCAAGATTCTGAGTAGACTTGAGAATCATTTAAACCTTTTCTAGCTTGGAGTCTAGTTAGATGTTCTGCTGTAGTAACTTGTTCAGCTTCTAGATGAGTCGACTGTTCTCTTCTTGCAGCTCATCGTTGATTATGCACACGTCTTGATTCATCTTCTTAAGCTGCTAAATCTGGGCGTCCTTATCGGCTGTCTAGTGTAAGATTTGGTTGAACTTCTGTTAATTGCTGGTCTTGAATAAGTAAAGTTGTTTCATTTTTTAATTGTTATATTTCAGTTGGTTTTGCAACTCTTCTATCTAAAGTCGGTTTAGTTTTTTGGTGTAGTTATTGTTGATTTTCTGGATAATGGAATTAATCTTCTACTTGCGATTGTTTTTGATCCTTTTGAGCTTCTTTAGCTACCTGCTGTGCTACTCGATCAAAAGTTTTTTGATTTCATGAGGTTTGAGGCCCTTCTAATGTGTTTTAAAATGAAGGATTTTAGATTATTATTTGCAGTATTTGGAAAGTTTGACCCCTGCCTTTAAAGGTTATCTTTAAGAGTCTTGGCTAGCTATTTATGAAATATTATTAGACTAACACTCAATAATATATAACTGTTCGTTTTTTGCCTATAATTGTTATCCCTTGATATTCCCTTCGATCTACAGTCTTGAAGGGCTAGCACTGTATCGAGTGCTTCTGCACAGGTTTGAATCCATTCGATCTGCACTTGTTTTGTGAGACGTACGATTTGTGCTTTTTAGAAGAAATTGCAAATTCTTTGGAGTTTATTTGGCAGATTTTTGAATTTTGGGGTTGGGGCTCTTCTAATTAAAGATTTCTGATTTGAACTGAAATTCTTTTGGTTTGATTGTGATGTGATCGAATTTCGGCTGAGAAGGTAGCGAGGCACTAGTCCTCTGTATGTCAACCTGAACACCAACACAAATATAATTCTAATTTTCGAACTAATCATCAACTTCTCCCTCAATGTTGATCTAGTAAAAGTTTTGAGTAGGCTCGATTTTCTTCTTCTTCTACTGTCGGTTTTATTTGTGACTCCTGGTGAAATTGGCTTAAAAGTTTCTGTTAAGTTTTTGGCCAATATACTCTACATTTAGGTAATGCTATTTCGCAATTATGCGCAACTAGCCTAGCAGAAACTAAATATCGGCTTAAAGCTGCTTGATTTTCCTATCAGACTTGAAACTGTCGTCCTCCTTTTTCCTTTAGTAGATACGGTTGTGGACAGTGCGTTTGGTGGGGCAATGCTTCTCCTTGTCAAGCTCCTTTTTGTTTATTTGCTCTTTATGTCCATCAAAGCTTTTGCTCTATCTTGAATTTATCTTACCAAATAAATTTTTTAATTTATTTATTTGGCATTAGGTTTATTTTTGGGTTGAGCTGAAGAGCTCATTGCTGTCCTTGTAGTCCTTGAATTACGACTTTTGGATGAACTAATGCGGCTTCCTCATTGACTTCAGTAGCTATTACAGGAACTGACCCGCTCCAGAGTACGATGGTCCCTTGAAATTCCTTCTTTTTAGGTATTCTTAGAGCTAATTGAGTTCATAATTTTTGGACCACATCCGCTTTTCGCAGACAAGCTGAGTTTACTTGATTAAATCCTTAATGATATTCTTAAACTGTAGGTTAGACTAATCGCCAGACATTCCAAGTCCGTTTTAAGTGGCCTTGATGTCTGAACTGGCCTCTTGACCTTTCTATTGAATGGTGGGCTTGTGGGTGCCCTTGGTCATAAATGTGAGTCTGTAGAAAGAAAGGAACTATTCAAATATAAATCGGACTGTCTAAGAGATATTGTTTAGTTTGAGATCTTTGATCTGCAAACAGAACTAGAGGACGAGGAGCAAGTATTAGTGGAGGATGGCGTCGAGACTCTCCTATCTAAAACCTGATTACATGTGGAATCTGAGCCTTTTGCGTGATGAGACCAGGGCGCTATTAAATGTCATCATTTGCTATACAGTAAAGTCGTTCTATTACATTTAAATGAATTTGGATTATTCAATCATTATTAAACCCAGTTTATTTATTATTGCTAGAAGAGCCCTATGTTTTTCATGCGTCGATAGTGCGCCGTCAGCCATAGGCTCAACACCAATATGCACACTATTACGCCCTACCACACGATCACCCACTCCCCGCTCAGCAAGCTTTAGTCGAACTCCCCTATGAGCTTGCCGAGAAGCAATCTGACTTTAGTTTTGTTGTTGTTCCAGTTTTGGTATGAGGTGGTGAGGATGGCTTCTTTGACGTGGAGCCAGCTGCTGTCATAGCTGGCCAGTGACTATAATTTATTATAAATTTGTGACTAATTGTTATTTTTATTTAATTTGATATCGAGCCATACACAAAATGAATTTCCTGAGCTAATGCACTACTTTAAGTGAAGAGAGACGGCATGCTATCTGGTCCAGGAGCTCGTCTTTTGGAGGGACTATTGACCCTGAATTCTCAGACTTACATTTTTATAGAGTAGAAAATAAAGATTATAGGACTTGAAATTAAAACTACCCCAGAAACTAAGCTACAATGATTTCATGTACAGGTTCTGCCAGGCTTACCTGTTGATACCTCTTTTGATTGCGTTGAAGTGATTGTTCCAGAACCGACCGTAGTTTATGACTCTTCGGTACTATTTCTAGATATGTGGACATTACATCAGCCATTAGCACAGCCAAATATAATTGTATGAACTGAAGAAGGAGTTTCGTTTGTATTAGCGAAGATTGCTTAGGATTTAATTCAATTAAAGATCGAGAAGGTTAATATTCTAGTTGAAGTAGAGCCAGCTGTATATCAGGTTAACGTCGCTCATGTTGTACTTAAGTGCCATCTTCATGTAATTCTTTGCCTTGACTGCGTTCTTAGGGACTCCGCCCAGCCCTTTGCAGTGAATTAAAGCCTGATACACCCAGGAGTTGGGTGTAGAACTTTCGATACTTTCTAGCAATCTTAAAGACTATTAATAATTTTGTTCCTAAAAGTACCTTTGGGCTTGCAGTTTGTCCAGATCTACACTATGATAACCAGCCTCATCCAGCATCTTCAAAATCTAGAGGGCGTGCTGCCTATCGAAGATGAACTTGTCTTCGCCCTTGAAATAGCCGATAGCCAGCATCTCAAGATATTCCTCTGGATGCTCGGGGGAGACGGCCTAGGGCTAGTAGTAGGATGAAAGTTAAGTCTTCGAATAGATATGCTCCTAAAAATAAAATTCTTGAGTGTTCTTGGCGAGGAAGGACTAGGAATGGTTGAGGGCAATCTAGAGAGTCACGTTCCAGAATAGGCTCTTTATGAATCGTTACTATTTCCAATAGAACTTTTCGAAGGCGTCGGTGTGCTCGTATTATTTGAGCTGCTTGTTAAGTTCGCGGAGTTTACAGCCCATGTCGTTCTCTATCACGCAGATTTGCAGTTACAGCTGCATTTGTCTTTTTGACTGCAAATTTTGTTCTAAGGGACTTAAACCGTATTCATACATCAGAATTCGCATTCTACGACACTACTTCCTACCGAACTCTTAAACGCACTGTGAAAATAAGCTCCAGGCCGACGGGAGGTCGGGCTAAATGAATTTTATAGGGAATTCCCCACTGACATAACCATAATATTTTTCGAGGCCGCTGAGGTAGAGAAGCAAGGACTTTTCCTAAGGAGTGAGCTAGTGGTACTTGTGCATAAGATCAGTAAAGGAGTGGGAGGTCGGGCTGAATTAAGTTAAATTAGTAAGAAGATGCTCAAAGAGCAATAGGAAATTCATTTTTTAAGTTTAGTGGGCCGAGTAAGACCCGACTTCGGCCTGCTCTCCATTTTTTTGGATTATCGCGATTGCTATATCCGGTTCCGCAAGTCAAAAATACGCTATCGGTATTTTTAGCGAACCTGACTGATCTACGATTACATCTGGCGGGTCAGACTGGCCAGTTTGGCCTCCAGGTCTGACACAGACTCTCTGGCCATAGACACATTTAAGGTCGGCTGGTTCTATTTTTAACGAACTGAGACCCTTGGCTTAACTGAGTTGTCCTTAATATATTTTATGAAGTCAGGCTATTATTATTTCAGTGGAAGCTGGTCTTTGAGGACTATAGTGCCAAGTTCAGGTTTATCCCAGACGATTTCAGCTTCGGAGAAGTCGCCTGAAATGTGCTAGATGATGGTCCCAGAATCATTCTTTAGAAAATCGTCTTTGATTGGCTATTTGAACTTGATAAGGAGTCTTGCTTTTTAAAGGATATCAGTATTAAGTCTACCTCTCGACCTTAATTTAATGAAGGGGTCGGAGAGCAGCTGTCGGGCGCTTGGCCGTTAGTCTGGATTGTAGGTCAAGCACTTTCTAACGAAGTTATTGAATTAGGATGAGTATAACTAGGGAGATGAAAGTCCCTTGGGTGGAGTTTGCTTGATCTGGAACATGGCTCGAAAAGGGTGGAGATTTGAGAATGGAGGCTGTCCTTCAGCTAATTAGATAGCTGTAATTCCTAGCGACCATATGTCTGTCTTGAAATTGTATTTGCACTTGGAGAGTATCTAAGGACTCATCCAGAATGGACTACCAATTATGGTTTCCTTATCAGCAAAGGTGTGGAGGAGTTAGGCAGCAACCCCGAAGTCAGCCAGTTTGGCGACCCCTTTTTAATCAAGCAAGACATTTGCGGCCTTAACATCCCTGTGAATCTTTTTCTTTGAATGCAGGTAATCCAAGCCTCTTAGAATCGATTCCATTATCGACGCTATATCGTTCTCAGGTAATCGCACTGACTTTCTCAGCAGATCCGCCACTGACCCGTGCTAGCAGTACTACATCACGATCCACACTCCATTCGGAGCGATCTAGCATCCAAAGCATCTCACGACGTGGTCGTTGTTGCAATCCATCATTATCTGCAGTTCGTTAGCCACTTTTTCATTCGACTATTCCGAGCAGGCAAGCACTTTGATTGCAACAGGAGTCCCTGACTGTCTGTGAATCGCTTTGTAGACTTTCCCGTATGAGCCCTGTCCGATAACCTCCAAAATGGTGTACTAACTTTCTTGCATTCAAACTTGCAATTCAATAATGAATAATAAAAAAAGCTGTTTGCCTTGCCACCATGACTAGGCACTTCGAAAGATAACCTAACAATATTAGCTGCTTAGCGCCAGACATCAGCAACTCATCGAATCCACCCTGTCCAAAAAAGGCAAAAGTAAATAGCAGCTTGATCTATTTAAGCAGCATCTAAAAGGCTAGCAGTAATGCAAGTCAAGCTTGCAAAGACAGCTAAGATTGCTTGAGACCAAAATGACTCGTTAACATTAAGAGAAATTGCTTATGCAAGTTAGAGTGAGTTAACTCTAAAAACAACTGGAATAGAATTAGACTGAGCTGAACTACCTAATCGGCAAGCATCGCTAACTTATGGGGATAGTAGTCAAGCCTGATAAAAATTATGACTCTCCCGAGGAAAAACAATTATTAATTTAATAGTTCTTGAAGGTTTTGCAGGCCTTTGCAGAAAAACATAAGTAGATTCGGCCTCCTAAAGTTTCGCTCTTACACGTCCAGGAGCTGGAGCAGACGGTTACTATGCTCGCTTTCGATAAGACGAGGCTCGAGCTTGAGATTGTGAAGTTGAAGTAGTTGAATGCGCAACTAGGCGGGAAGATTGAAGTGTTCGAAGAGAGGGCAAAACATGAGGACGAGCTGAGTTCAGTGTGGTAGCAAAAACACAACTAGCTGCAAGAGCAGTTCAGAAGATTCATAAATGATTTAACTTAAGTCTAAAAGGTTCGGAGATGACTCTAAATGAAAGTCGATTGTTTGGCTAAGACCCTTGGAATTGAGCTGGTTTTTTGTAATTTTATATAATAGTTATTTTAGGTTTCTTTGTTAATTATCTGGATAATCTATCTACTTGGAGAATTACTAGTTTCTCACACTTCAACTAAGAAATCTTTAAAAAAATAGTTTTTTCAACAAGATTAGGCAAAACGAGAGCAGCGATTTTTGAATGAGGTGTTAAAGATCTTTTGTAGTTAATTTAATTAAAAATTGATAATTATTAAAATGAACCTCACTAATGTAAAATTTGAAGAACTTCTGACAAAAGGACCCGAGAGCCTGCGTTGGAGGATCCATTTTCGGGAGGGCTGCAATGAGGAGCTGAGGATTTGTCTGGAGTGGCAAGGAGATGTGATTTAGCTGGGGTTGTAATCGTGGGGCAGGTTCCTAAACTAAGTCTAGCGGGCGAGAAGCGCCCTTGATTTACTGGAATGAGGTGCTAATATAAAGATAATATTTAATGTAAAAGACTTTGCTTTTCAAGAAAAAGTGGCTAATCAAGCAACGCGACTAACAGATTTAGGACTGCTACATTTTGAACGGCGGGAATCCTCTGGGCTCTGGGACTTTCGGGATGGTGATGATGGGAGTGAATCGAGTGACCCGGCAGGAGCGTGCGATCAAAAAGATTCCGAAGGCAAAGGTCAGCGATCCCAAGGAATTCATGCGTTAAATATAAATTCTGCAAACGCTCGACCACCCAAATATAATAAAACTGTATGAAATCTTCTAGGACAAGCGATTCATTTACCTAGTTATGGAGTATTTCCCTTATCAGGCTCTGCACTGGTGGAGAGCTCTTCGACAAGATTCTTGAGGTTGGACATTTCTCTGAGGCAAAGGCCCAAACTATTTTCAGAGAAATCATGCTCGCCGTATCCTATTGCCATGAGTCAGGAGTCGCCCATCGCGATCTCAAGCCATAAAATTTCATGCTGCTCAACAAAACACCCGACAGTCCCATCAAAATTATTGACTTTGGACTCTCTTTCCAATTCAACAAAGGAGAAACAATCAAAAAATAAATGACGACTGTTGTTGGCACAGTTATATCCTCATAAGTCTTATTATATGGCGCCTTAAATAATGTAAGGCAAGTATGACCAATATTGTGACATTTGGTCAGCAGGGGTGATCCTATACATCCTATTATCAGGAGTGCCACCCTTCGACGGCTAGAATGACTGGTAAATCCTGCAAAAAGTGAAAGCAGGAAATTTCGACTTCAAAAGTACTGAGTTTACTAGTCCCATAATTCAAAAAAGTGACATTGGACGCAAAAGACTTGATATCAAAGATGATCTTGAAGGATATCTATAAGAGACTGACAGCCACACAGATTCTGTAGCACCCGTGGATGAGAAGGAACAACATACCAGATATAGTGACGATAAACTACTCCAGCTTCAAGTAATTCGCACAGTCTGCCAAGCTCAAGAAAATAGCACTTACCTACATTGCCACACAGTTGAACTAATCGGATATCCTCAATCTTTCTAATATATTTAAGCAGTTGGATTCCAATGGAGATGGAGTGCTTACCAAGGAAGAAGTCGCCAAGGGAATCAAGGATCTAGGAAGTTTCCCCGCAGAGATTTAGAAGGTTATCATGGCTCTCGACACTGATAGCAGTGGGTATATCGACTACACAGAGTTCATCGCAGCCAGTATGGAGCGCTGCATCTACCTGAAATAATAGCATATGCTAAGCGCTTTCAGGATGCTGGATATCAACGGAGATGGTAGAATCAGTAAGCACTAGCTGCGAGGATTAATAGAGAAGGAGGGGACTGGCAGTCGTAACGACTAGTTCTACGAGTCTATCATAAGATAGGCAGATATCGATGGCGATGGCACCATCGATTATAAGGAGTTTGCATAGGCTCTCTACCGAAAATGATTAAGTTAAATGAATTGCACATTTTTTTCGCCTGCGCATAAATGTATGATCATACCTGCTCTCAATGAGGAATGCCTCACTTTAAAGGCAGTGTCGCCAATTAAAGTTCGTTTGGAGAAAAGCCGACTAGAAAAACTTCGAAAATTGAGATAGCTAAGACTGTAAAGAAAGGACTACAAGTCCGTGTGGCAAAGGATCTACGGAAAGAGCATTTGATTAAGAATCAATACTACCTGATATAGTATATAGAAGGGTCTTTCATAAGATTGATGCGGATGAGCTCTTTAAGACTCTCAATAGTGTTGTTTAGGATCTTCAGCAACTAGAGGAACTACTGGTCTCCGCTGAACTACTCGGTTATTCTACTCATGTAATCCTTGAATTAGAAGTTTTTCTATTATTATCCTACTATCACGAACTCTTTCATGCATGCAGACACGATCTCCGTGAACCTGGTCTTCCATTTGCTCAGCCGCTATTTTATAACTTGCACAGCGGGCGGGTTTTTATCGAGGTCATTCTTCATATCATTGAGGGTCGTGTTCACATCGGCGTTGCATCGTTTCAGAAATTTGAAGACATTTTCTTTGTCTATTTTATAATTCATAATAATACAGTCTCAAAAGTCGAGGATTTCCTGCCAACAGGTCTTACTTGTGTCCAAGTAGCTGATCTTCATCCTGCTGATCTGTTTGAACAGGTTGTTAAGACTGCACCCTAACCTAGTGAAGCTGAAGCTCGTTTATTTTGCAAGAATAGTGTTGTAGGCTCCTGCTTGATAAGCGAGAACACTTGTATCTCTGGAAGGAATATCCACAGAGATTTTTTCCTTGGATTTAGTTGGGTAGGATGGTATAATTTTTTACCTGCGTTTATTGAATTATTAAATTAGCATGTTTCTAGTCTTTATTATATCCCTCAGGCCTGTGAGATTGTTTCGTTAGTATTTCAATTATGTCTTTATATTGCGGTCGTAGAGAGTTGATTCGGCCTTTGCTATTTCTGCCAATTAGCTATGCAGTTAGGCCAACTTTGATAGCACCTGCTCGCACACTGTCACCTTACTCACTTCGAAAACTGAATCAAAATTTTTTAGATAATTGGAAAACGATTTGAAAGAGTCAGAAATTTCTGACAGTTGTTTGTGGAGGTTGAGGAAAGTGAGACTGACTTGCTCAATTTGATATTTAATTTTCTGAAGTTGGACAACAGAATAATCAAGGAGCTCGCTGGAGGAGACTGAAAGGGCGTCAAACTAACTACCGATTTTGACCTAAATTTTTCCTTACGTAGTCTGTAACTATTCGATACATTTGGGCTTAGTAATTTTCGATATATTTTTGAGAAATGTTTTGAAATCGTTGGGGTTGATGATCAGTAGGAAATCTTAAACTATTTTTGAAAGGCGCAGGATCGGGGTGTCAAGAATACCTGCCAGGTAACATTAGATAAGGTCTTTTTGTTTTCTTGTATTTTCAGGGTCTGTTTATGAAATTCTGCTGGCTTTCTCTAGAACAGGGAGTTTCAAATTGGGAAAAAGATTTTTAAGTGCTTCCCTGAGTGCCTAGAAGTCAGAATATCTCCGTTTGACCTCCAAATTGAGCGGCTTTATATGGAGGGAGTAGAGGACGTAGCTGAACCCGAAGAAACCCTATTTGCAAATCTAAGTTTATGAAATGAGCACTTCCAAGTTGGGGATATCAAGTTGCTTGCTCAGGTTTATTTTCCTGCAAGTTATTTCGTTGCTTAATTCAAGCTTTTTGTCAGTCTCAACCTTTTTCACTGAAGGCTATATTTTTTTGGTTGGAGAGGGCGTCTAAGAATTCCAGACTGGAGATGGGTGCTTGTCGACCACTATCGGTTGAGGCGGAATAAAATTAGGTTTGATCACAGTTGACTCATAAATGGGAAGTATAGGTGTATTTAACAATACTTGCTGTTTAGGCTAGATATTTATATCAGTTTTGGCAGTGTGCGTTATTTTGTTGTCTTTGGCAGGCGAAAAGTCCAGGAAGTCGAGCAGATCCATATCAATGGAGCCCTTGGGTTATTAGGGAGTTGACCAGCCCTAAGTGGCCCAGCCTTATGCAGATTTTGTGTTTTTATCTGCAGGCATTTTGTCTTGTTAGGGTTTATAAGTATTCCAGGACTCTTGTAACTCCTCATCCTTGGATTCTGAGCTTGCTTAGATTTTGGATTAGCTGCATTAGATTTTGGTCTAGCTGGATACAGAAGCCAAGAAGGCCTTGGCAATGGCCTGAATATTTTAATAGGAGTGCTAGTCGAGATCAAGTGGATGGCCAATGAAGCTATTAGCGAATGCGATGAAAGCCTCTCCGTCATAGCCCTACTCGAGGATTGTCTCCCTCAGGTAATTCTGCTTCTCTTCAAGAGACATAATCAAATTTAATGGACAAGTACTTATTGCGCAAAGATATCTAATTCATTGATGCTCTCGCCGACCCCCAGTATATCGATTTCCTTTACAGAAAACTTTACTTTGTCGATCCTGAGTTCAAAAATTACCTTCGCTCCTTGCTCAAATTCGCACAGAATAACATTCAGCTCATCTCCAGGCCGGAAGCGCTCGGAGTCATTGAAATCATCCTCGCTGACGGCTTCTAGCACACCAATATTAAGCATCTCATGCAGGTCTGCTAAATAAATGGGATGGCTAGAATGACTAATTGATTAAATGAAGGAACGAGGAGTAGGCCACATAAGGCAGTGGATAAACGATCGGTAGTATCTGCTGCACTCGCGGAGACTGAAGATTCTTAAAAGGCAGGCAAGCGAACTGCGGGCTTTAAAGCAGCAATCGGAGCAAGCTAGCCTAATCGAAAATTCCTTAATAAAATCGTATATTTAGAAGTAGGCCTACAGCAAGAAGACAGGACTGAAATAAGTGTCCTCGATCAAGCAGTTCCATTAAAAATCATAAAACTAAAACGGCTTTTACTTCAAATTTGATGAAATTAATAGCCTTGAGAAATAGCCCAATCGAAACTCCCGACTCAACCTTTAGTCGATCCGCCTGGTCAACAAAAATGCATAGATCGACATGACTATGCAGATTTTGAAGCTTAAGAATTATAAACGGCTCCTAGAACTTGAGGCGGCACTTAAGAAATCAGCATGATTAGTCATCACCTTTCTTACCACTGGCATGCTCCACTGACTCTACTTACTACTCGATTTATATCAAACGGCAGTGCAATGTCTTTATAGCATACTACAGTCGACTTACTAGTCTCCTGTATTGATCCTTTAGTTAGTTGGGTATAAACTCAATGAAATCCATGAAATGCGAACTGAACATGGTAACTGGCGTGTCGTCTTGAGACACCTTGAGGTGATTGGCTCTGGAGAGTTGTTGCTGGAGCCTTGCAGTCTAATTTTGGAAGGAGGAGAGCTGGAGCTCAAGACTATGGATATAAGCCTCCTTGAACTTGAGGTCCTATTTGACCTTAGATAGGTTGATCATCTGGGCGATCGTCTTGGAGTCCTTGTATATCTTATTCTAAAGGATATAGCGCAGTTATTACAGTTAGTTCCGGAGCATCGTGTTCTATTACTTCAAGTTTTACAGTTACTTCTCCTTGCTCTACCGGCTTTGGCTCACGTTCAGCGATAATGTCTCGAAAGACTCCTTAAGGCTCGGCAGCAGTTTTAGCAACTCAGACTACACTTTCAGGCTTGCTAGCTGAGCGTCACGCTCCAGCAGCATCACTCGAAGCTGCTAGTTTACCGCCAACAACTTCTCAGCTTTTTATTTTAATCTATTTTTCGACATTGTTCATCTCAATCAGATGAGCTTCTTTTTCGCTCTGCAATGCAGCTCGTTAAGCCAGCCTTCATAACACACCACATGTCCCTCTCTGCTGATCTCCAGCACTTCTTCCAACTATTCCCTCCTGACCTGGAATCCGACCTTCTAGCAAAACTATTGTAGAGTCTTAATAGCCTCATCAATATGAACAACTCCTGTCCTAAATTTGTTGAATTCTTTTTTAATCTAGTTTTTATTCTTAAAAAAGAATCTGGCCATCCTTTGGTAGCCATCTGAATAGTATTTTTTATGATTCTCATTAAAATATCTGAGCCATTAAGACTAGTCTATCTGTCCGTCGCACTTAATATCTACTTTTGTGAACAACTCGTTCAAAATGTAGTAGATCCTAGGACTGTTGAATTGCTTTTGGACCTGTTCGATCATTTCTTTGCAAAAATCAGTACGATTTATGAGCCCATCTCGATTCCGGTCCAGCAGTTTGAAAAACTCTTGGGGGTGCAAGTTTTGCTTGTTTATGAATTGTTAAAGAAATTGTTTAAATCGGTTTTATTAACTGACCTTTTACAAATTTTAGTCGATAAGGAACGATTACAGAAGGGGAATACTGATTTTATTATCCTTGCAGATCCGAGAGACGAGCAAATCTATTTGGCGCTGAGTGATTCCAGTGTGCAAATTCAAAATGCACTTCCTAAACTGCATTAAATTAATTTAGGAGCCTAACATTTAGAGCTGCTGGCTGAGCTGAGTTTTGTGGTTTTTTAAAATACTAAGCAAAGAATCGAGAGGATCAGCCTAATGATTCTAATTAAAAGTTTATTAATCAGTGAACTTGAAAAAAAGCTTGAAAAAACTTGATTTTCCGAGGTTAAGCCCTGGCTTTAGATTATTATTTTGCATTACTTTGTTCCAATGATTAATAAGATCCTGCTAATTAAGTCTATGTTTGACATAGGGGAGTGCCATCCTTACAAAAGACTAGCAATTAATAAACTTACCTTGGAAGGGCCTAGCCAAGGTGCTCCAAATAGCCTGCTTATCGAGGAGCTGAGAGTAGAGCAGACTCTAGACCATCATTAAAGTGTTGTCGAAAGGCTGAGAATACTTTTTAAGGGCCATACGGAAATCTGGGAAAGATATATATCCCTTGCGGTGGCTGTCGAAGTTTGAAAAGAGTAATTGCTCAAGCTACCGGGTTAGGCCATAGCCGTCCAGCACCAGCTCAGTTCTGATCCAGTCTAATAATCGCTATTTCGATATGCAGTTTTACATCTGTGCGATATGGTCAAAGGCGGCTGACAGTGATTCGTAGTTTTTTGTGATGTGCGAGTTTATTTGTTGACAACAGATATCGAACCAATTTTTTGAATGCTCGAGGTCCTGAAGAGTGCGGATGAAATCAGCAATGCTAATTTAATTGCATTTTTAAGTATCAAATACCTTGAAGAGCCTATTGAGCCTGGTGGGAGTGATTTCAACAGGCGAAATTTTGAGTACTTCGACTAAAAAATTTTTGATTTCTTCAATGCCGATGAGTCCGTCCCTATTGCGATCTAAAGCCTTAAAGGCCTCCAAATGACTTAATTCTGGTAAGCAGTCAACTTTTGCCGAACATCCATAGTCTTATATTCTTGACGACGTTAGTCTGCCACTCGAAGTCGTCAGTCACCGTTGTCTACTGCTTCATATTCTTCCTGCTTAGCACCTCGATGAATCTCTACCTGCTAACGAATCCCGAACTGAGGTTGTCTAAGTACGCGAACAGACTCTATTTAGCCTTGCTGCCTAATTAGATCAGTCTTGAAATGGCGCTGTCGAATTGCTCAAAATTAATAAAGTCTGCCTATTTGAAAGTCTCGCGGAAATAGTGCTAAGGTGTCCTATGGATGAGTTAGAGAGCGTTGCGAACGCTGGCTAGCATTCTCGACATGAGTTGCTAGTTGAGAGCCACTCTCTGTGGGACTACAGTGAATTAATTAAAACTTCTTTAGAGCTTGGAGTTGTCTATAAGTGAGAATCGATTGATAAAAGTGACGAGGTCGTCTCGACTGACACTGCCGTCGCCGTCGATGTCAAATGCGTGGAGAAGAGCGCTCATTTCAGCCTACGTTATCTAGCGAACTAACTAAATCAAATGATTGTTGTCTCTATATGGCTTGATTATTATATTGTTGATTAGTTCTTGCAGTCTACCTACACTTAATTAAAATATTTTCTAGCTATCGACCAGAATGTCAAAAAAATCAAACATGTTGATGTTCTTCTTGGCTGCAAATTCTTTAATCAGCGCCACAAGGGACTCCTGCTTGCGGTTTAGCTTGAATTTGGACTGCTCCCCCTTGATGCTGCGTATAAAGTTGGAGTAATTTATCATTTTGCGGTTATCAAGCTCCAACTATTTGACCACCGCACTTACCTACTTATAATCATCGGTAATTCCTGAGTTGAGGATGCAGGTCTGGAAATTGGCAGGATTGACTACTCCTTTGTTGAACAAGTCATATTTTTAAAAGAGTTCGATAAGGGAGTTTTAGTTATTGGGGTGAGCGTTCAACCATTTCAAGACTCTATTTTTGAAACGTTTCAGAACGCTCTACTGATGTTATTAACCGTTTAACAATCGTTTATATAACTAATTTGGAGTTATGAAATCCTGAGACAGCATCAGGCTTTACGACAGCCTCTAGGCATCTTGGAAGGTGATCCAGCTGTCGTATCGCATTATTATCTCGATCAGGTCTTATTTCGAGATCCTCGTAGAATCGTTCCTGATTTTAATTCGTTTCTTGAACGAGAAAAGATCAATTATCGAATCCATGGGCATCAGGCCCTAGAGGTAGGCAACGGATGATCTATCCTCCACAAAAGGCAATTTCCAATCCTAGAGATTTATAAGTCCGTCCTTGTTCTTATCTAGGATTTAGAAGAACCTGCGCTGCTCCTCGACATCGATCTCATTGATACTTAATTTGAAAAAAGCCAGTTTCAATTCTTTAAGGTTTATATACTAGTTGCTATTGTTTATACCAAAGATTTTCCTCTGGAATTAATTCCAGAGGTGAGTAGGTGTTATATTATTTGTTCTCATGAAAATCTTCAGTTTCCTAAGCACAACCCTTTAAGCTAATAATTTGCGGTCTTTGCGCCAGTCTCCTGCTATTAGCTTTTTATCTAGTTACTAAGACTGCTTTTAGTTTAGGCTTTGCTATTCCTCTTCAGGCGAAGTCTCCTTAGTTAATTCTGGGGAGATAGAAAAAGTAACGGATTATTATTTGGGAGATACTGGAGGTAGATTAAAAACTTGTACGGTTTATTTCGGCTTTATCTTAAGGCTGAGGAGAGATCTTCGCTGATCCATGGGCAGGCTGTGAATAGATTTAGTGGCTTTCAAAAGATATTCCTGAAATTTTACAGCCATTATATTGCTTTTGCAGTAGATAGTCCCTACAGCCGGAAGGAACATCAGTACTCGTTACCCTGCTTTCATATCTTGCTTTATCTTTTCAATTATCCTTTTTAACCCTATTTGAAATTAGTTTTTTTAGAGTCCTGCGCGGATGGTGCAGCCTGACAGATTGATTAGTTGGCTGGGGATATTAGACTACTAGCTAAGTTTATTGATAGGGGCAGGCCTATTGCCTCTGAAGACCCCAGGGATGATGTGAGGCAGGAAATCTTTTTAGACAATAAATGCTATCAGCCTCTTCTACTTGCCCATATTGCTGCTGAAGCCCTTATGATAGTATTACTTCAAGCCTAACTTATGCACTTAGAAAAGTAAATTTGCCGAGATCCGGCACGATTACTCCTCTGCCCAATCGGAGTTGGTTGGCGATCTCAACGCCTAAAGAATTCCACAAGGAGGTCAACTGTTTGTCCTGGAGGACTGCAAGTTTGGCGTGGAGGTTGGATTGGCTAAGAGACAGAACTGAAGAGAAAGTCTGTTGAGTATAATTGGAACTATTGGAGAAAGTGGATTTCATAAAATAGTCATTGAATCTTAACTTCCCTGAGCAGTTTAAAATTGAAGGAGCTCCTGCAATAGACTCTGAACATACGCTGGATTTTTATCACCTTTTCCTCTATCCGCAGGCTGTCTTGCTTCTACTTACTGTGCAACTTATGAATTATGGCGATCATGGCTGATGCCGATCTCATTAGTTCGCTCACACTAAGTGGCTACAGATTTTAAAAACGGTGTTAGTTCAGTAAATTATTATTAAGGGATAGACATGTGACCTTGCTTGAAAGCTAAACCAAATTTTGCAGATAAATGAGCAGGTCCTCAATAGCAGCGTATTCGAACTGCCGGTTGAGTCTGTGTCTGCATTTCTAGAGGGTATCAATTAATTGGGGACACCCTATTTACAATACTTTCTGGTAAAATGATTTGAAAATGTCAGAGACCATCTCGAATTGCTATCCAAGCTGCTTTATCTCCTCCTTGTAGTCGCTCACTTGGTTCGATTTCACAAATTTCAAAAACAAGATGAGATAGCCCGAGTTCTAGCAAGTTATGTAAAACTGTCTGAAAGTGGGGTGTTTGTACTCCCTGATAAGAGAGGAGTAGAGCCTGATGGTCTGCAGGGGAGAGCCCTTGATATTGAGCTGCCCTAAAGTGAGCAGGAAGGTTCTGTAATTATAGCTACTTTTCATGATCTAATTATACTGCTTTTACATTTTCTTCTTTTCGGTGTCTTTGAAATAGCGAAAAGCCTCCATCATGATCTTCAGAGTGAACCCCAGATCTAGTTTGTCGCGTTTGGCAACCTTGACGATGCCCTTGCACAGCGAGTTGATCAGAGAGTTTAATACTTGTGATCGCTAGAAGAACGAAGAGGCAAGACTCATTGCAGTCTAAAATGATATATATCTACATATCTAAGTACCATAGTTGCTCTAATAAATATGCAAGCCACCTAGGAGATTGAACCTCAGGTGTAAGTAGACGGCGATCTAGTCCAGAGGGATATGTCCGTCGATTAGGTCGTTGAAGTAGCAGATTTCCCAATGCATTCTGAACATAGTGTCTTTGAGGTTCGTGATGAAGCAGCTGATGGCCTACGAAGTGTTGACCTCCACGCTAAAATAATTGTTTTTTTCTTTATCGACTGTTAACCAAGTAAAAATGTTAAAATCGAACATAAGCTCTGGATGGTCCTAGTTTAGTCTGAAGTGGTTATAGTATCTGTCGAGGATGATCCTGGCGAGTCTGAGGGTAGAGAAAGGGTGATCAAGCATCTAGTGTTAGTACTAGACTTTCCGGTCGAGGAAGTCGAGCAGACTGTTTCGGACGCGTGGCTGTTTGTATAGTTATTTTCGCCAATCCTCGTCCATGAAGTTGACTTACTACTTGCTTGATTGAAGCCTCCTATTGTAAAGTGTGAGAGAATTGCTTTATTTATCCTTTAAAAAATTGATGAGTTTGTTGATGCTCAGTGACTATTTTTATTTTTTCTTGAAGGATTTAGCCATTTAGTGTTAGCGCAACTACCGTGCCAGAAGGTCTTCCGACACCATTTTCAGACGTTAGTTGAGCAGCCTGTTTTCTTAGTGGAGTTATTTAAGGCTATTGCTAGGAGGCTGGATGACCTTCTTGGCCTTGTTCTAAGTTGTGAGGAGGATATTGATGAAATTGGTTTCGTTGGTTGAATCCCTCTTCAGCCTTGAATAATCTTACTCAATGATCTTCAGCCTAACTAATTAATTTTTATTATAAGTGTTTTCTTGCTAGATGAGCTAGTACTTGGATTTAAGCTACTCGATCATACCGCTCTGCATCTTCACAAGTTTTTACAGCTTCAGCAAGGTCAGCACGCTTTCTGAGGACTGAGTTCGAGTCATTTATTTAGCTGGCTTTTGCAAACTATTTATAATTCTCAACATCTAGCATGCAAACTCTATGAACTACTAGCAGCACACCCTGCAGCTCATGATTGCAGCTGCGATTTAACTGAATTTGAGATGGTTGGAGAGCTACTTGATGCTGTCTATGGCCTGGATGATGTCTTGTCGGGGGTTGAGTCTGCCCTTGGGACTGAACTCGTGGAGCACAGTATTAAGAGTCCTTTAGAAGGAGGAGGGTGCTCTGCTAATTGAGCGGGGCAATTGTTTTTTACATCTAAAGTTCATGTAATTACTATCAATGAGCCCTTCCAGCCTTCATAATGGGAAATTAATAAAATTCAAATCCAAACGTCCTCTAAGCTGACGGGGGCTTCTTCTTGCTCCAAGCTGACTCTGGGCTTGTTGAAAGCAATTAGCTAATCTTCAACGACTAGTCTGAGTACCGAGGCTAGTTAAGGGCCCTCTAGCACAGGTCAAAACTGGAAGGCCCTTTTCCAAAAATATTAAAATACAGAGAGATGAGGGACGCTAAGATGTGTGCTCATTAATTTATTCTCAGAATTGACATTTAATGTATAAAATTGCGTTTGGATCAAATTCACACACTTGGCCTCAGACAGGCTCTCTATTTGTTCGACTAGTTAACAAAGGCCGATCGGCTGCTAACCTCCATCTTCAAGTACAAGTTCACCCAGCAGAAGGTGGGAATCAGGCCCGACGGATCGGTGGTTCTTTGGATTAATGAAAATTACTTTTAAAGCAGGAATTTTTAATAATACCCACATTCAAATAATTAAAATATACTAAACGCCATCAGATCCAAGCACAGATCTGAATTCTTCTAGCGCCATGCTGCTGGGATCTCTGTCATGTCAGGCAGATAAAGAATCCTCCAAACTATTAGCAGCAATTCGCGACAGGGCTGTGTTAAGAGGAGGATTTCCTTAAAGGAAGAAAAGTAAATTAAGCTAGTGAGCTTGATTAGCAGAAAGTTCCCTAGTCAGAGCAAGGAGCAGCAGGACTAAAGCACCCGAAACGAATGAGATATTAAATTAATGATCGAATAATTTTAGGCTGTGGTATAAGACCGCAGTCCAGTTCTATCGGCAGAGTAGGACGTCGGCAATTAGGCAAACGTTTAAACTTAAAGACAATTTATACAATAATAAAAATAATTACTCCATAGTAAAGCAACACCCCGGTCGAATAGTTTAGTGCTGAAACTGCTTTTGGCCTTTTTGGTGATTGGTCTATTAACAGCTGCGGCTATTATCCGCATGATTAGCAGGCATAACGATAAGAAATATCAGCTCAACCTTTTATTCGATAAATATCTTTTCGATTTCAATATTACCATCCCCCAATAAGAATTTGCGTTGAGAAAAAAGCAGTTCATCATCGCATAATTGAAGCTCCAGCAACTCCGCTAACTTAATCTTACTTGGACGCCTGCACATACTGGCAGATCTCATCTCTTTGATAATTAAATCAATCCCATTCTCATGACCAGCCGCCCACTTATTTACCACAATGACTAGCAGTTTTAAAAACGGAACCAGCTGCTCCAACTTATAAAACTCCACCAACCGCCTCTCTAAAATTATGAGGCGGTCTTCAACGACTCACTAACTCTTGAATATGTAAAAAAGAGTATGTAGAAATAGATCGATTTTTCTTATCGATGTGGGCCAGTCCGGAACCAACTCAATTGCAGTCACGGCGCATCGTACTTCGCTGTTACTGATTTCGTGGGCAGTCTGCATTACGATTCCAAAGGATTCTTAAACTACTCTGCGCAATATCTGATCGACTGCACTACTTAAAAGTACTTCGACAGCTCGAGAGGAGGCTGGATGAACAGAGGCTGCACTGAATCCTCGTCAAAGTCAAGCCTCTTTGAGATTTATTTTATCGGACTGCCTCTCTAAAAAGAGTATCCTTACCTGGGCCATGACGGCAAATGCAGACAGGATATAAGCAAGACGGAACCACTATAGAACCTGTTTAACTTCAGGGGGTACTGCAACATGCTGGATTTTGTGAGCAGAGAGAGGCCGGTGCTATTTGGTTTCCACGCCACTAAGGATTTCTTGCTCTTCTATAAAGGAGGGATCTATGATGCTAATTATACCTATAATATATCCAACTGCTGGGAAAAAGAGTGGTATTAATCCTGTCCTCAGTAGGAGACTTTAAAGCCCAATTGCAGTGCACCTATCAATTCTAATGCCGTCTCAGTCGGATGGGGCACCACTTACTTGAAAGCAAAGCACGCACTCGGCCACCACTGGGGTGAAAAAGGCTACTTCAAGCTTCGCAAATTTGAATGTCAGATCTGCTAGGACATCTGGCTGGCCTTCTAATGAATATTAAAGAAATCCATCAGTTGTGAATTTCCTTATAGGCGCAGATTGCACAGTAATTTATATGTAGAACTTGAGGCAGAAGAGGGAGTCCAATAAGTTGCAGAAGCAGATCAGGAACAACAAGGAGTTCAGGGAGATCAAAAATACAGATAATGCTCCCTTTAGGATCTTTCACCTCATAGACAAATTATCAGAATCCAAAACTGTGAAGTGGTAGGCCGAGAATCTGGAGAACAGTGTCAAACGGAGGGCAAAACAGAGATATTTCACAATGAGTTCCCGAGATAAGGCAATGCTGAACTATCACGACGAGAAATAGAGAATAAATCTGACAACAATCAAGACAAAACTCAACAAGGTCTTACAAAACATCAAATTGCGCTACGAAGAAATTGGGCTGAACCAGCTCAAAAGATTATTGTGAGTTTTTGTACTTTCATTTTTCAAATTTTCAAGTCTACCAGGAAAACCTGCTAGCAACTCGCGTTCTTGCGCCCGGGCTCTTGTCGGATTGGCCTCCGTTTCCGCTTCAACTCGCTGTTAAACTTCTTGTTATAAGAGGGCAAAATCCATTTCGAATTGGTGTCATACTGTCCAGGCCCTGGGTTGATTTCATGGATAGTTTTGATGACCGGGGCTGACTATCTTTTTATACTTTTGAAAAATTTGGACTCGATCTAATCACGCTATTTTTTTGCCCGCTCAATCCTTTATCTGATTAGCTGAGCTCTTGTGAAGTTATAACCCTAGTCTGGCTATTTATGGGCCCAGCGCTAGGCTGTGCTGCTGAAGGCATATTTTTTGCCGTAGTTTGGTTATTATTTAGTTTAGAGCTCGTAGGTGCCAGGACCAGGCCCGGGCCGAATATCCCATAAAGCCAGGCGAGCAGCTGATGTTACCATCGGCGAGGAAGGTTTTGGCTCTTCAATAGTCTATTAAGGAATATATTAATAGTATTGAACTTATTCCGGGGGTTAGACAAACCGCTTTTGAGTCGATCCGAACATGCCCCTGTAGCCAGTTTTGATCTTGCGGCTTGCTGTATCCAATATTAGGTCGTTTTGGTAAGAGTAGTGTCCGGGGGCGGGGACGGAATTGGAGCTGGGAGAGAAGAACCGCGGGACATTGCTATTGAAGGGGGATTTGTTCAAAGGAGAATGAGATTAGATCTAAGGTTAGATCTAAACAAATTATTCCTTAGGTTAAGCAACTATGAAACGAGGTACTCCAGACATGAAGGCAAAGCTCTTTACGCGCAGTTGCTTAGGGCTTTCACTCTATTTGGGCTTTCTTTAAATTGGGGCTGCAGTATTTTATTGGGATTTCCAGTTGGTCTAGTTATCTTCGATGATCTTAAGCTGATCTTCGAATGAATATAAGCCGATATCTTAGTCATTACACCTGCTTACGGTCCTGATGATTTTTTAACATGGCTATGAAGGGAAAGGACTGTGCTTGGATTGTGATGATAGAAAGGCAACGTAATTTTTGGAAATTTATCGTTTTTGTTAGGTTTAGTAATGGCCAGGGCCGGGACTCTGGGTTCGCCTCAAGGGTGATTTGCTGACTCTTTTAGCGGACTTGGCTCTCCTCAACTTAAGTTTGCTGCTTTGAATCTATACTCTTCTATTAGATTTTGAAGAGCTAACTTCAAGGCTCTTAGGGATGAACGGACGTTTATAGTTGGCAATTCCTTTGTAGTTGTGCTCGGGGTAGACTTTACGCTCGAAGTTGAAACTCTTTGGGTAATACATTCTGGAGTTATCGACCGTCCTTGTCGCTGACCGATTCGTCCTTGAGAGAAAAGCCGCTGAACTTACAGGCTTGTTAACAATCTATAAAGCACCTTGCTTGTTTTTAGTTATAACCAGCTAAACTTTACATATCTATTTGCTAATATCGTATGCTCCAGGGCCAGGGGTATCATTGAGCTGTAGTCTGTTCACGGAGGAGACGCCGAAGGGAGTGGAGTTGGCCTTGAACTTGAGGGGCGAGTCGGTGTTGTAATGCCCAGGCCCTAAAGAATCGGAAATCGGGTGGATAAGTCGTTATTGCTCAAAGACAAAGGCCATTAATAAGGGAATAATCTGGATACAGAATTTTATTTGATGTCAATCACACAGGGATCCTACTACACTCGCTACTACCCTGACTATTTCACTCACGACTATGACTCTATCCGCTCCATTTACCCCACCCATGGCGCGGATATGTTCCCGGCCTATCGATCATCATTTTATAATTATTCTCTTGACAGACAGCTTTAAGGCATCAGGAACTAAAGGCTCAACCAAAACGACGCCTACAGACACACCATCCAGAGGCTTGAGGATCACAGGAGGTTTGTCCAGCCCCAGAAAAGTTCATACCAATAATGGACTACATACGATGACATGTACCGCAACAGGAGTGTGGCTCCCCTGCAGGAGGAGGTTGATCGGTAGTACTTCCGAGGACTGCGAGACAATGTGAGGGAGTTCAGGATGGGCCGGGAGCACGACGACCTTCTGCGCAAGTTCGTTTGATTAGCATATGAAAGACTAATAATCATTTTCTTAATTTCATAAAACTAGATTACAAAATCGAGGACTCGTCGAGAGGTAGTCTGCAGAGGATGCGGCTGCACCTCTGCTTACGGCGAGATATTCCTCTCCGTGATTGCGACTGCATTGATAGCTCGAAGAACTCGGCCTTTGAACCTAATTTGATTGATTCCTTGGCGACTCGCAAGCACTCCTGCTTCAGGAAGCTTTAAAAGTTATTATCATTCATTTTGTCTTGTTTAAAGGAAAAACTTTTTGCCTTTGCCCTTTATTTGACCTTTTGGACGCTTTTTTTGAGAACGCTCCCACTGGTTCCTGACATAGAGAGGTGCATTGAGCCCCGGTTGAGCAAAGGGTGCGGAAATTGCGAGTAGCCAATAAATCTTTAGGTTTTAGGAGTATAAAAGTCAGAGGCAGGAGGAGGAGGAGTCCTGGTGCAGTATGTGGCCCTCGAGTGCCTGTGCCATTACATTTGCATATTCAATAGTCAAAATTAAGATTATTATTCAAGGATTTCGTCATCGCGTTAATAATGCAGGCGAAAGTAGTCGTAATTGCGGTTGGGCCTGAGGGAGTGACTGGTGAGCTTGATGAGCCTATCTGAGCTATTTCGTAGGGAGTTAATTTTACGTTGTGAGTTGTCAAGGAGCTAAAGTATCCTGCGGTCTTCACATATAATTTGGGCGAGCTCGGTCTTAATGTTGTTTGACTTGGTCTAGACTCGGCTTAAAATCTACTTAATTTAAAATATCTGCATTATTATTATTGTTTCACACTTTGATTAATTTGCCCTTCAGCGACTCCTTGATCGGCCCCATTAGCGACCCACCCAGGATTAGTCCGTAGCCCACCCAGAAGTAGTTCAGCAGCAGGATCAGAGCACCTCCGCTCGCCATCATCAGTTATACGTTCTATCTGTTTAGGCCTTTCTTTTTCCACAGTGAAAATATAGTATATAAAATTGACCCCCAACCTAAAATTTCGAAGAAAGGGCCCACCAGTCCGAGAGGGAGGCCGAGGGCGGATAGGATGGAGCTGATAGTGGATGAAGCGACTGTCGTGCAGGACCCCCCCGAACAAATCGCCAATGGCGGGACCACAGGAGGCAACTGGGGTGGAAAAGCCATTAGTAGAAATAAAAGGCCTAGGGAAGAACAAAGAAGAATTGAATCGATGCTCCACTCAGCAGCTTTAAGACCTAATTGAATCATGTAAGTTGCAACAGCGAAACAGACAACAGCCGATGCTGCAAAGGATTTGATGAGTCTTGAAAGCTATTTATCAGAGAGGAAAGTGACCAACTGAAAACCCAAAGCCATGTAGATTGGAGCTAGAATCCAAGAGGAGCGAAGACAGAGTTCCTGCGTGCGATCGAAGTAATTGAGTAGCAGAGTACAGAGCAGGCAGAGCAGCAGGTTATTTGAGAGCTGCATTTATAACAAAATGTGAACCAATAATAAGTTTATGGAAGCCTGGGAGATCATTGTTGCTATCTTCTGCAGTTTGCTCTTCTTGTCTCTGCTGCTCTTCTACAAGCCCCTCTTCTTCAAACAGTCGCTTTAGAACAAGTTGCCCAGGCTGGCTAAAGTCATCTCGAAATAGAACATAGTTCACATCTCACATCGGGGAGGGGCTGCCTAAGCAGTCGAAAACACCATGCAGGCCTTCAAAAACGCAGAGAGAATTGGGAGTCAGCTCATCTAATTGGACGTCTACCTCACAAAGGATAAAAAAGTGATAGTACACCACGATTCAAGCTATCAGCGAGTGTACGGTCGATTGGAATAGATCTAGTAAGTGGATCTATCGGACACTCCAATGCGACCGCTGAGTACTATCGAGATGCATTTCCTGCCGCAAGAGCCTTTTAGGACCAAGGACTTCCAGGAATGTGGAGTAATAACCTTATAGTAAGTGTTCAAAACTTTTAAAAATACAGCTATTAATGTCGACCTCAAATCCAACGACCCATAGCTGGCCGAGCAGGTCTCTTAGCTTATCGACCGATTCCAAAATCATAAACTTTTAGTGCATTCCTTATTAGATATGGGGCTCCAAATGGGACTAACTCTCCGCATATATGCTTGAGCTGCAACCTGAAGTCCTCCAGTTTGTCACTCCTTTCTCAGCGGTGAAAGCTTGCTGCTGCTGCCTTTGCTGCCTACTGCCCTGTCTGCCAATCAACCAGCAGGTATTTGAATTCCCACTGTTAAAGAGTTCGTTTCTAAACAAATGGGGATAGTCGGGATGCAAGCGCAAACTGCTGGGCTGCTTAGTGTAAATCATAGGCTGCTTTTTTAAGTGTATTTTCTACCATATGAAGAAAAGAGGATTGTGGGTCTTTCTTTGGGTATTGAATAGCAGAGAGTAATACTCAGATGCGATTGATTTCGGGGCGCAAGGTATCATGACTGACAGGCCCTCGCATCTTAAGTAGTACCTAAAGGAGCAGATGCTTTATACATAGTGAAAAGTCAAATTTTGGGCAACTTTCGTCGTGACTACTTGGCCCTACTTTATTAGAGTAGCAAATTCTGTCTGCAGTCTTCAAGCTAGCGCATCTTCAACTCCAGCTTTTTCTGGAGGGATAACTTTTTGTTTTACTAGATTTTGGAGGGGACCATGCTTTGGATCACAACTTTCCTTTCCTTTTTCTTCTATGCAAACATTCTGTTTTTTAATTAGAATTTGGTTGTAAATTACTTATGAATATCTTTAGCCCGTGCCTCGAGTTGCAGGATATTCCTATTGAGAGAGTGGAGTGTTTTCCTGGCTTTGCTCAGCTAATTCTATGCTTAGCTTTTGAGGCGTTCTGGAGAGCCTTAGTTTTAGAGACTGTAAAAGTAGGTTTATTCTTTAAGCGAGTTTAGCTCAGTCTTTAGCTTTTTTATTTAATCTTCACGAGCCATCATAGATTTTACATCGATCTAGTCGATCTGCTGTCTGGCGGCCTGCGTCTTGCTAATCAGCTCTTTTAGATGCTTCTCCTGCAGGCTTATTATTTTCCTCAGTTAGTTCGTCTTTAAGATTTGGAGTTCATCGTACTTAGGTGGCTAGTTTATACAATCAGGCAGACTTCGGATTTAATTCATAAGTGTATTAAGTCAGGTTATTTCTGTGTAAATACCGAATTACGACTGCAGGATGTACTGGCCTGGCCCTACGCTGGGACTGAGCTTGGGCGGATCAAAATATGACTTCCTGACTTCACGAGTGAAGACAGCCCCGCTATTATTTGCAGCGGAGCACTCCATATGCCCTATAAGGTTTTTATGATAGAACTGCCTCCTTTATGGCTTGAATCTCAGCTATTTGCCGATAGTAAAGGAAGGATTTTGTTTTTTTTACTAGAAGAAATGAGCTCCAGGCCCGGGCACCCTCTGCATTCTGGCTAGTTAGGAACGATTGCTCTTCCCTATAGAAAAAGAAACTCCCCTTTGTTAGCGAGTCTAATAGAGATTGGGTGCTGGGTTGCTATTAGTCTACTCAAAAATAGTTTTATGCCGAGATTTTAAAGAAGGTACAGGTCCTAATTGTTTGCTCAGAAGTAGCCCTCTGCTAATGTTGTATCGATCTGGAGACACTAATTGTTGCCTTTCGATTTTAGAGCGAAGGCTGTTTCCAATGACTGTCCCATTAAGACTCCACTTTTTCCGAATCATCAGCAAGTCTAAAGGAGGTTCTTTAGAGACATTGAATCGAGGAGACTTGGAGAAAGAGTGCGTCTGTTTAGAGGGGGAAGTATTGAGAATATGCTTGCGTATTTCTTCAGGGTTCAACGAAGAGAGGAGCCCCCTTTTTTTATTTTTCATAATAATAATCAAGTGAGCCAATTCCGTTTTTAGGAATTATTTATGAAGGTCACCTCTGTTTAGGGGATTTAAATCTCCAAGAAGAATCGGTATGGACTGAAGATCTGAATTTTTTAATTCAACTTGCGGATCATGGTGTTGAAGTAGATGGGCTCAGGGTCCTTCCAGCTCGAGAACTTTATTTTCCTGTAGCTGCTGAGGGCCTGGGACGACTGGATATCTTTAATATTATAGAGATGCAAGGTGAAAGCCAGGTCATTTTATGAAATGAGTCCCAGCAGATTTTCCTCGAGGAAACTAGCCGTTTCTATTCTTTTTTGCTTAAATCCTCGGTATAATTGTCCGTCTTTTTGAAAGTTAAAAGTGGAATAGACTGTGAACTACAAGTCATTGATGATCAAGAAGTGAATATTTCCTGTGCACATGTGCTGAGGTTTCTTATCTAAAGTTATTTTCTTTTAGCATATCTATGTTATTACTGTGATCTGCTTATTGCACTCTAAAATTACAGTCTTTAACTTCCTGTTCACATCGAATGCTTAGCAATCGATGAATCTTATCACCGCTTTAGTTTTCATATTGAAAAATAGTAGTTTTTCAGAGATCTTCACGAAAAGAGTCATATCCAAGCCTGAAAGTGCCTGGACATTTACATAGAAGTCGTGGGAGTAGAGCTGTTTAAATCTGTTCCCGTCGTAAAAATAAACTATCTAAGGACTTTTAAAAAAGGTCATCGCCAATAGATTCGAGTCTTAGACGATATGGACTAGCTTTCCGCTCAGCACTCCACTTATCGAGCCTGTTTCATATACCTATTTGTACTAAAAGACAGGCCCATCATCGAGCTTAAGGAGGAGGCCCTTCTCGCTGGCCAAGGCTATTTTAAGCTTGTTAGTAGCCATTGACACTGAAAAAATAGGCTGATGCTATCTTATGATAACGGGTTCTTGAAAGAGCTCTTCGTCGTCTGAAGAGGAGATTGCTATCATCTAGCAGGGCTCATCCTTTTATTACATGATAATATGGACTTGAGGGAGGAGGATATGCCCGTTCAACTCAGGCTTAATTTCCTTAAGAATAAGCTGGCCTTGGCTCGATAAGAGCAAGGCAGGCTGCGCAAGGAACTTGCCGATAACCGCGAAGAGCTAAGGAGGTTGAGATAAATTTCGGAAGGAAGATGATGACTCATCGATCAATCAAAGTTATAAGACTAAGGGCCAACTTGATAAGGTGGATGTCTGAATCCTTGATGAGCCTTTCTAGCAGGGCCTGGCTGATTGTGTCAGCATTCTGCTATTTGCGATAAGTATTGATTTCATAAAGAGTGAGGATGATTGCCTCAAGACAAGTGCGACTGAAGGGGAGTTAGTCAGCGCAGTAGCTTGTAACCAGTTCCAAAAAATAATTAACGCTCAGTGAGCTGTGCTAAGATATGCCTTTGGTATAGGCCTTTATTAACTCCTAAGTGATAATCGAATAGTTAGCCGAGTCAATCGCAGAGTTGGTTGACTGGTTGGTCAGCTTGTTGTAGATGCTCACTAGTATGGCTTCAGGGAGTTCTTGTTAGGTGCTCACGGTATTCTTTATTCGAGGCTCTGCGGTTATCGTTGAAAAGCTTGATGAGTTTTGGTGTTAGCTCGATGGATACAGTCTGAATGTACTAATTCCAGTTTTTGATGATGAGTTTGTGGAAGAATGCGTAGACAGGTTGTTTCTATGAGCAAGTTACGAAGTGGATGAGCTGGTTATCAAGGAAGTTGAATAGCTGCAAGGAATTTCGTTTGAGCTAGAGTGGAGATGAATGCTGGATGAGTGTCAACTGATGATAGAGCAAGCGTAGACGTTCTAGCTGTTGTGCTTATTAAAGCTCAAAGATCCTGACAAGTGAATCAAACATTAAGTCAAATTTCAATGCGCCTGAGACTGCCGTCTCGGAGTCTCTAGTATTTGTAGAAGCCTTGTTTGAACTTCGACTTCAGCCTTAACAAGATATCGCTGCCCGCACCTTCGAAGACGATCAGATTTATGTAGTAGACGATTAATTAGTAGAGCTATACAGTGCTGTGACCTCGCTAGGTGGCCCCCACGAGGTCGAAGAAGCCAGCGCAGGCCAGCGTTATATCTGCAGAGTTGCAGTGCGACATCCCGTCGACGTAGAAGCTCACGAAATTGGGGTTGCGTACAGACTAGTATAGCTGTAGAAGCCTGTCAGCATTCTAGAAGGAGGGATAAAGTCTTTAATAAAAATCAGTTCCGATAGAGAAGATGGGGATGTCGGTTTTGATCTGGCCAATTGATAAGATCTTGTGATCGATTATGTAGGTGCACGGGTCCAGTAGGATGCACTTCCCTTTGAAGCCGTTCTACAGAGCCAGTTTTAGCATTGTTGATCCCCCTAGGGAATGGCCTAAGCAAATTACGTTGTCTTTATCTAATTTTATTTCGAAGCCAAAGGATTTGTTGAGTATCTGGTCGATATTCTTGAGAAGATGTGCCACTCTTTCGACTCGGCTGTTGACCTGTTAGAATCTGAAAGACAGGTTGTCAGTGTACTAGTAGAACTTGTTTTTTATGATATCGTCATTGCGTTGGGAAAGCACTATAAAGCCTTGAGCAGCAAGATTCATGCAGATGGACGCACTTCCGTTCTAGAATGAGCCGAGCTGGTGAGAAAAAACTGCTAACGGATACTTGGGACTACGTTTTATGGGGACATTGTGATTGGCAGGGAGTCTAATCTTCCTTAGGAAATTGAAGATCATGTAAACGACGAAGAAGGGTGAACTGGATGGCTTCTTCAAGTCTTTGTTTAGCAAGTCGAACATTATCTGTTCGATCTAGAGATCTTACATCCAGTATGGTTAGTCGCCTTATAGCTCGCAAGGATAAAATATAGCCACGTGTTCCTCAATCTTCTTATATCCGACTTTATAAGGCTTGTTGAATAAGCCTGGCTTGTAGCTGTACAGTCTTACCTATCCGTACACAATCAACATGCCAATCGGCAGCTTTACTAGGATACTCAGTTAGAACCCTGCACAAATCATTAGTAGGATGTAAAGAGGCTAGAGGATTCTTGATCCTTCTTTAAAGAGGGCGATGAGATAGGCAATGACGAGGAGGACGGGATTAAAAGTATGCAGTACCGCGAGCAGGAGAGCATAGTGGAAGTAAAAGTACAGCCTGTGGAAATGATGATTTTTCATGAAATTGAGAAATAAGGAAGCATCTGTCATTCATCTATTTCATCCAAAGGTTTTTTTGGTCATGATATTATAGAACTCCTCCTATGAAACCATGCCATCATTGTCGGTGTCCGCTCGGTCGATCATCTCCTGCAACTCGTTGTCGTCCATGGTCTCGCCGAGTTCCTTCGCGATTCTGCGGAGATTCTTGATCCCGATGTAGCCGGTTTTCTCGTCATCAAAAAGTTTGAAAACTTTGTTGATATCTTCTCGGGAATCTTTTTAAGAAATCCTTGCAGTCATTAGGTGAAGGAATTCTTAGAAGTCAATCTGACCAGAGCCGTCGTTATCCAGGTCAGATATCATTTGATAGATCGTGGCGTTCTTCGACTAGAACCCCAGGCTCGTCATTGCCGCCTTAAGCTCTTTTGGATCGATCGATCCACCTCCATCGGTGTCGAAGAGGTCGAAGGCTTCCTTTATTTCAAGGACCTCTTCCTCAGTGAGACCGGGCCGCTCATAATTCTTGGCCGAGAAGCCTTTCTTTTCCTTCTTAACCGCCTTCTTGGACATATCTAATTATTTATGCGTTATCAGTATCCGTGATAAATTTAAGCAGTCTGCATGGCACAGATGAGATCCATTATTAGCAATTTTCAATCATGTAAAGTCACATTCATCCACTTTAATGCTATGGCATTCCCAATTCCTGTTTGCAGGTCGGACACTTTTTCTCCATTTTCAGCCACTATTGGATGCAGATCCAATGGAATTTGTGCTTGCAACTATGGAGTTCTAAGATAACTTACTACACTTAAATTCCGCTGAAACAAATTAGACAAGGATCACTAATTTTTTATAGGCAGGGGAATGGCTTGAGGCGTTCCAAGGCTGACTTGCCGAGGCCTCTGGAGACATTGCCTATCTTTTCCTCGAGTTCAAGGAGCTATTCATATGTCATATTATCCACATCGATCTAAATCCCTTGGAATTATTTGTAAAGTCGTTCTCGGACTGTATTGAGGAAGAGTGGGTTACTATAACTATCATTCAGCTCTTTAATTTTGGTTTTTTCTTTGGCAATTCGTTCTTAGAGTTTAGTGATCTCCTAAATAAGCCTGGAGTTGTAAAGACGAGTGCGGGATAGTTTGTGGTCCAATTACTTAGTGCGCTGATCAGAAATGGACTTGATTAATGTTATTCTGCTTTAATCGATAAAACTCCCTGAGTCGGTCGACCTTCTACAGTGCGGAGAGATAATGCCTATTGTTCCTGAGTTAGCTTATGATCATAAATAATATAATGGAGTAATAATATGTCAATGCACGAATGAGTCGAGATGCATTTAGGATCCTGATTTCGTCTTAAAGCTCTCCTTCTCAACAATCGGCAATTCAATATTTTTGAAGCAATCTTCCTTCTCAATGGGTTTTTTTGGCTTGCTAGTTTTAATCTGCGAGTTTTATCCGTTGTCTGTTTTTGCGATGAAGCAACCTCCCATTTGATATAGACTTTTATAATCATAAATCAGTCCTTACCTGCAAAATGCATCTACTCTCCTCCCAGCTCACTCTCCTCGATATTAGCAGGCCCTAGACCTACTCCTAGCTCTACACCTTCAGCACCTACAGCCAGCACTACAGCCGGCTCAGCTGCATTCTGTTCTACCATTGCTACAAACTCCTTTTTAGAAGGTTGAATTACTTTTACAGGTCGAACACCATTGGCAGTGTCAGCTTTTGTCTTTTTATGTAGTTCAAGCCCTACTAATCAGCTATCTTTAGGAGGCAGGACATCATCTGAGCCTTGGGCCTCTTGCGGAGCTGAGTGTAGGATGTCATAAATTTGGAGACATGATCAGCTAATTCCTTGAAAGTAGGAGAGCCATTCACATTAGAAACTGTCTGAATAGCCCTATTTAAAAAGTTCTAGCAGAGTTAGCAGACAGTTTTGCTCATTCTTTCAATCTGCTGTACGGTTTTTGTAAGATTTTATGATGTTAGTAGCTTGCTGGCATGAGTTTACAGCTATTTCCCAAGAGATCTCATGTGGTCAGGCACCATGTCCATACAGTTCATTATTGCCACGATTAGGCAACTGTTATTTCTCGAGAGTGATTTATTAAGGAGCTGCTCAAATGTCCCCATGAAGTATTATTCGAATAATTGGTGAGTTGAGGAGTAAATTGTGTTGATTATGCATACTAGACTCAGCGAATCAACACTTGAGACAACAGACTGTTTGACAATGCTGCAGACTCTGTCGACAAATTAAAGAGCCTATGGAAGTTCCTAAAGATTTGTGGAGGGCAATTTGAGCTTATTGCAGAAACCTGCCTCATAGCTCCAGATGCGACTATAAAATACAGTTTAATTGAGTATTTTATTGAAGTTGGTTTTCTGCTAATTTGCAAGCAGGAGTCCCAGCTAATTGGATATCTCCATTATTGGCTGAAGAGAACTTACTTGCTGAAGCTGATTTTCCTACCTCCCTGAAATTTATAACTTGGTTGTAAGGTGGTCGATGAACCTACGCCACTGGTTTAAAATTGTCACCAAGTTATCGATCTCGCTTTCTTTCAGCAGATTGTTTAAATACGGTTGGATCGCAAGCAAAAGTTCTGAGATCGCCTGAATCTTTGTGGAAGGCTTTTGCTCAACTAAGAAGGAAAGGTTTTTTGTCAAAATTTTGAGAAGGTTGATGAAATTTCCAAGGGAGTCTCCTGAGAGCTCCTCTACCTCTCTGAGGACCTTTTTTTTCAGCTGCTGGACTGTGATGTCAAAACCTAGGATCTAAAAATTAAGAGTCCAGTTTCCTCTGTTGGAGATTTATGTCATCTTATGTTCCAAGTGTGTAAATAGCTAGGGACAGAGTTTGCTATCCAGAGTAGGCATGAGCCCTGTGATTTTCCTGACGGTGAGTAATAGCTGCTTATCCTATAATTTATCAGAGTCAAGCTCCTTGCTCAGCTATTTCAGGTAAGAGTAATCGCACAACACACTAAGCAACATGTTGATATTCTTGCTTTTGTCCTGCAGATTATTGAGTTTATTGAGGACTAGCCTTGCCTACTGGATATTGGAGACAATATTATTTTTGGTAGAGTTTATATTTTTGAGGGGGAGGGAGATATCGACAGGCGAAAGAGAAGGTCGCTGTAAGTGACTAGTATCAATGATGAGCTTACTAAGGGCTGCTTCCAGCTAATCAGTCTGCATTTCTTGTATTATTATTCAATGAGATCCTCAACCACATTTTACAAATAAATATACAGCCTCGGCCTTTTGAGGCAGGCTGAAATCTAGTCCTAACAACAGCACCTCCGTCTCTTAAATGAACTAGCCCGTGTAAATCCCTTTCTAACCTAATTTAGTTAGTGTTTTGGAAGGGCCTGTCAATCACCCTAGCTTTTGAAGGGGGTGTTAATCAAAACTGCCGCAATTGAATAGCAAATCCAAGGTTTGCGTTAATCAAAGACCCGGCTTAAACTGAATGAGTTTTACAAATGGCTGGCCAAGCTCTAAAACACCTTAGCAGCAGCCCTACAAGATAAAATCCTTTGCAGCTAATACAAGTAACTGAAGAGCCTTTATTTGGAAAATTTCAATTAGCTCTCTGCTGCCTGCTATGAGTTCATCGCTGAAGTCATAGGCCTTATCGAGGCTCGCGTCCATTCCATCATATTCGAGAGTCAAAGGCAATCAAAGACCGCCTTGCCTCATATCATCCGGCCCATCCAAACTCACAAAACGAGCGATCTGAAGGATCTACTAGGACTTTCACAAGCCTAGAGGTCGGAGGCAGGCATAATCTACCGCAACAAATAGATCAAAAAACAAATCTAAAAATATTTCAAAAATCACTGCTCTTACAGCTAACTCAAAAAGAAAAATTCAGCTGCCAAAGTCAACAAAAAAATTTCTTTCCTTTTCACTCACTCTCAAAAATTCTCATTCAATAGGAATCTGAATCCATTAATCACCAACAAGCGGTCTCTACACTAGGAGGCGCACAAACCTGTAAGCAAATTCGAAATGGTGCCACTCAAGCTGGGACTGTTCAGACCAATGCTTTAAACCAGGGTTATCTCCAAGTCAAATGAGGGCAAGGGGTTTTCAAAGCAAACTATAATATGATATCGTATATTATATATGCTATTACACTTGAGGTCGGCCTTCTCTGCTGCTATCAAGTCAGTCCCCAGCCACAAGCCCCCTTACATATCCGACTCCCCTGCTGGCCGCTACGCTTCGGCTCTTTTCTCCTCCGCCTCCAAGCGGGAAGCTCTCGACCTAGTTCAGCAGGATCTCACCAAAATTCAGGGGGTACTAAAATAGTCGCCTGATATCAGAAATTTCCTCTACAATTCTTCCATTAAGAAAAACTCCAAGCTGGAGGCACTCTCGGATTTGAAGAACGAAATTCACGAGCTAAGCTGGAACTTCTTGACAACTTTGGCTGAAGCAGGTAAATTCAATGAGCTTTCCAAAGCCATCGATAACTACAATGACTTTTTCAAAGTCCTGAGCAAATAAGAAAGCGTTCGAGTGATTAGTCACAAGTAGTTGAAGGAGGACTAAAAATCTAAAGTCGTGTAGGCCCTGCAAAAGAGCAGCCAAGGGACAGTAAAGGTTCAGTACTAAGTTGATCCAACTATCATGGGAGGCCTGCAGATATTTAGAGGGAGCACCTTCTTGGATTGCTCCCTTCGTTCGCGGCTAGAGCGTATTCGAACCGAGCTAAGCCGGCAATGACAAAAATAATTCATGGACATCCTCTTAATTGTCATTATCGTAGTGCTCGCAGTGCTCTTGCTAGGCCTTAACTTCTACTTGCTCGCTCTTTACTGTCACCGTTATTTTTTAACTAGCTTAGGAGTCAGGTATAGGCACTCAGCTTTTCTGCAAAATCTTAGTTATTCTGGGCACAACTCTTGCCTGGGCTCAAGTGCTTCTTCTTCCTCTGGATGTTTCTAACTCGAAGGACCAGTCAGGCCTGGATATGAAGACCTTTTGGCTCGTAGTTTACATGCTAATTCTAGGATCAATAGTGGTGGTCCTTCCAATGACTATCTTTCTGTACGAGACCGATGAAGACAAGCCATTCGTTATTTTCTAATAAGCTTTCTAGGCTATGCACCAGTCTCATGTTCTAATTCATCCTGTTAGTTATAGTATGCTGCATAGTGTTCATTTCTTGGAACTTTCTGAAGTATGCGGATATTCCCATCACGGTCTACAATAACAATCAGGCCTTTGCCGACTCCTTGAGTGTCGCTTCCATACAAGCAGTAGCTTTGCCCTCCAAGTCATAGTATTTCACAGTGGAGTGTTCGTTTGCCGTTTATGCAATGGCGATCATGTCATTTGTGGGATGGATTTTCTTGGTTTTCTTTGGAGGGCTTGGCCTGTTCACTCTTCCTATCGGTATGCTAAACGATTTCCGAAATCGACCCAAGATTCTAAGCTCGAGCGAGGGAAAGGCCAAAAAATAATTATTTTTAAGGACCACTGAAACTCTTCTGAAGGAATGCTAATAGCTGAAACGAGAGGAGCAGGTGCTGTCATCGACGTAAGGGATGTTCCAACGGTTCTTCTTTAAGCGGAAGGTGCAATAGAAACTCGACCATACCCAGAGCAAGTTCTAGCTGCTGAGCAACTAGATGGAACTATTCTAGCAGTAGCTCATTTACAACAATTCCAACCCTCTGATGTACTGGGCTAAACTCCCGCTCGGAATTATATTACTGATAGTCAGCATTTGCTGGGTCATCCAAATTATTTTCGGCCTGCTGGTCAAGACAGCCTCAGGAGCCCCGCTGATTCCCTTCGTTAATAACCTGCTGATCTACTTAGATAATCATAATGCAGCCTTCGTGGCTACAGCTCTCTACGGATTCATGTTGCTCTACTTGATGCTCTGCCTGCACAAGGGGAATATAAAGTATGGACTTCAAATCCCTTTTATAGTTCGCTTCCACCCGATGAAAGAAAATGAGACCTGGATGAACAGCTTCCTGGTCAACATCATTCTCCTCCTGATAAGCTCAGTGGCCATTAGCCAGTTCGGCACTGTTTGTTTCCAGGGGTACGCCAGACTCACCGATATCTACAATATGTTCGGACTGCAGATCAATTACATGCGTTTCTATCAGGTCTTTTATCAGAAAAATATTTTCCCTATCGCCTTCATAGTTTTGGCAGGGTTGGGGCTGATTCACCAGCTCTTCTCATGCGCGAGCAAATCTGACCACCTGCAGTAGTTCAAGGAGCAGCAGGAGAAGCGTGCCCTCTGGCTAGATGAGTGAGATTATAAATAAATGTCAGTGTACAGCGGATTCGCAAGCAGGACTCAAGAATCGAACTACAACAGACTGCTGTAGACGATGATGATAATTCTGAAGAAAAGAGTGATAAAGGTGTATCGAAACTAGGGCTGCGATGAGCCGAAGTTCGCCTTTATTGTGAGAAAGCTCTACAAAAAAATGAAGCAGAGCTAGGCCTCTAAAGTCAATTGTTAACCAGTATATGTAGCCTAAGTTCAGCTATATCCTTGATGACTTGGTTGCAGAATTGGGCATACAAATTAATTGGGACAATATCTCCTCCACTTCCACTCTGCTCAGGGTCTCAAAACTGTCGTTCGGTCTAGGAGGCAGGCCCCCAGAGAGACTAGTCGTAAAGGAGCCGGAGGACAGCTTGCTCAACTAGACTCAGAATGATTTTTAGTTCGAAGAATAAAAGTCAAAATCAAAATCAACGCGCAGACAAGGTAGAACCTACAACAACTTCCCGCTGGAGACGATCCAGGAGCGGGACTCGACCACCATGGAGGCCAAGAACAGACCTTTCTAGAACAAGTTCAACTTCATCGAGCAGCTGCGCAAGAATGCTAAAGAGGGGCCACCCTAGGACTAAGAAAGTATATAAAAGGTGTCTAAGCTCTTTGAAAAGCAGTAGATCAAACTAAGGCCGAGGAGGTAACTCTAACTGAAGAAGCCCATGCCTGTTAGGGTCAATTATCACTTCTCCAAGTATATCAAGGGTCCCGATTAGCCTTAGCAGCTCCAGATCTAAATGCCCTTGACCCAGCGTTAGCAAAACTCGCATTCCAATTAATCCAGTTAGAATAGCTGGATTAACAAAGATTACTCTCAGCATAGTGCCCCCAAAAAGATTCTTTTGGAGCCCTTAAAACTCTCGAAGCCGCTAAAACCCCCGCGTTTGCAAGATTACATGCCAGAGATGAAGTAGCGAGGGATAGAGTAGAGCATGCGAGCGACTGTGCGATGGCGTAAGAACATGTTCATAAAGCAGAACGACCTCTCAGTGGAGAACTTATGATTTTTCATTCAAAGAATTCGTGATCATCGGGCATGAGCTAATTGTCGTTGGTTTCAATGGAGCGATTGGAGTCGACCATTTAGGGCTCGACTACAAGTTGTGCTCTGTTTTTATTTTTATTTCTAGTCACAAAGAGAGTCAGCATCACAAGACCAAGCGCCACAAGTATCTAGAATCCTAAGAACTTTTATTTGACCTGGCAGTCTGATTGCTCGTAGAACTAGTTCCTGCTTTTAAAGAAGCTTTTCGAGGCAGGAAGGTCTTCGGGGCGAATCTGTTTAGTATTGTAGGAGACCTCTGATTGTTAGACTATTGTTATTTTGGAATCTGACCGGCAAACAGAAGCGTTCTAGGGCATCAGATCAAATACATTCACTATATTTTATGTGCCGCAACTGCCAATCAAAGTCCGTTCTTTCAGGAATTTTCTTGGTGAGAGAGAGATCTTGAAAGGGGCATCTTTGTCCTTGACGAAGATTGTATCGCTGGAGCAGTTTGTCTCACTGCAGCATTTTAGGGAGTTTTTGAAAGTGTGGTTGAAAGAGAGCTTGACGTGTAGGGGAGTGTAGTTGCCGAGCTTGCCTATATAGAATGTAGAGGTATCGTTAGCATAGGGGATGACCAAGCCATGGGCCAATCCTAACAAAACCTGGATCATTAGTTATAGATTTGAATGGAAAATCAGGTGGTTGACTGTGTCTCATGTCGCAAGGAGGTCTAGGACTTTTTGGCGCTTGTGTGCTAGCATGATCTTTGCATTAATTGTGCAGTCCTGCTCTACCAGCAGCAGCACTCTCAGGATTCCCATCGCATCTCTTGCTAAGTCTGCGGTTAGTAAACTCGGCTTGACACTCAAACAGCTCTTTAGCTTTAAAAGCTAGGCAACCCATAGCCAAAGGTGCGACGCACTCACAATAACTCAGTTTAATAAGCGACGCCGCTTGCAATATAAAAAGTTTATGAAGGATCTATTGACAGCAAGTTATGCTAGATCCACGATGAGCCGATCCAATTCATCTGCTTCACCTGCCGGGCAGGGTTCTGCTCTTAGTGCATGATTGAGTCCAGCCATAAAAACCACTCAGTCAAAACTCTGAAGAAGGCAGTCCAGTAAATCAGGAATATCTTCCAAAGTTAAAGGCTTTAATTATAAGGTAGCAGAGAAGAGGCCAAAATAAGAATCTAGCGCATCTAGGAGACCCTTGAAGGCGTCAGGACTAAACTCTCGCAAGGAAAGGAGCGCCTCAAGAGTCTGTTCCAATAGCTACGCAACAAGATCAACTAGAAGGAGGCTTAGTCTCTCCGAGGCGCCTAATAGCAAAGTAACTAGCTGATCCAAAGAGGCAACCGCAACAAGAGTTAGCTAATCAAAGTGCTTAACTCTATAAATAGCCGATTGTAAGGAATAAACTCTAAATGCTCAAATGAGGTCACTCTATTATAGCACTTCCTCAGCAAGCCTTAGCTCTAGATTTACTCCATTACAATTCCAGAGCCAATCCCTTTAGTCCACGGAAATTACATTGAGGAGTACTCCTAATCAATTCGAAAGTTGACTCTGCAGGTGAGCAATCTGAAGCCCGGACATTAGTCTTCCTGCAGATAGAAGGCCTTTAGAGCGGATAAACGGCCGGAGACGAAAGATATTCAAGCCGGCCAACGTAGCTAGCAAAAGACGTAAAAGTCAAAACGGGATGAAGACTAGACCTATTAGACAGCTGATAGGTCATTCAAATTAGCAGCAGCCCTCATCAGCAATCTCCAAAGCAGGCAGAAGTTTTTTAAGTGATATTCATTATGGAAGATTAGATTTAGTATCTAGCACTTCGCAGCCTCAACAACTCCCTCCTTAATGCCCTTAACGCCTTGATCAGGCACCACCAGCTCCACTATCCTCGCCAGACGCTCTGCTATTCCGACCGTCAGCCACTCTCCCCGACAACCGAAGACCACAACAAAACATCCATTCGGCCTGAGCGCCGCAGAAAAAATACAGTAGACTTCGAATACGGGCCTTTAAACAACAATTACGGGCAGACTATATCACCGAAATATAATAGTCCCTATAAGAAGCAACTGAATTCACCCAAACACTATTTCTCGGACCAGAAAAAACTATATTATAACCCTCCCGTCCCTGAAAACACCTACTTCGACCAGCGCTATGCCACTCTCAACAATTTCTACAAGAATGATAAACGCACTATGAACATGACCTCCAACAACCTCAAGCACCGAGGCAGGGAGACTTCCGTTTACTTCAAGTACAAATGATTTTTAGAGTTCAAATAAGCATCCTTTAAAGCCGGCTGACCCCAAACTCCTCAAAGTCCTTTTTAGTTAGCACATATTTGTCGTTCTAAGGCATGCACCCCATTATCGACCCGCCTATCCAGCTCGCGTTCCTCTTCTCCTCGCTCTCCGCACTGTAGATCTTGAGTCGGGAGTAAAAGCCGTAGAGGTCGAGTTCCTGAAGTTCTCTCTGGAGACGTTCAGTGAAGAAGGGAAAGCATGAGCCTCCTCCGATGATGTTGATATTGGACACCATTTCTCTTCTAATTTCCATGTCAAGTTTTTAGAGAGAGCTTTGGATCAGCCTTGGGATGCCCTTAAAGTCGCCTGACTACTGGAACATCTTTTAAGGGATAGAGAACATCTCGATCCCGATGTCCAGCCTGCTCTTGTCGGGCAGTTCAAAAGCAGACCGGTCCGTGACATCATTGAATTTCAGCTAGCTGAGCCTTACGTCAAGAATCTGGCAGACGGTCTCCTTGATCTCCCTCACGAACTAATACTTGCTAAAATTATCGAAACTGGGGCATATCCGATGCATCTTGGCGTATCTTGAGGTGATGTTCACTCTGCTCTAAATATAGGTCATTAGTTATTGAGTGAGCGTCTATCCTCCGAATTAATGTCTTACGAGCCCTCGGTTGCTAATAAATCCTTCCACTATAGGAACCACCTGAGTGCTGAAAGCACCCACGTCCACGATCATTACATTTTATTTGGCGCACATGTAGGATGCTAGCACAGGTGATTTTTGAACAAACGCACTCCGAAAATTCATCCCTTCGAACAGCAGCTCGACTAGCTTGTTCCTCGTCTACTTTGTAGTCACTACATTCTACACCATCAAGACTGAGCTCTATTCAGAAGTAGTCAACAACTTATCTTTTACGCAATACTTCATGAGCACCTACAGACCTTACCAATCGTTCAGCTGGCCGTTCTGGATTAATGGGACTACTTCGCCTTACCTTTTGGGAATAGGCGCCCACCACTAGAGTGCCTATTTATAGGTTTACGAGCCTATGGTTGCGGAGGGGAGGATGGCATCGGGCCTTTAGTTGCCTGCGTATCCGATGCGAGTATTGAGCTCGCCAACTTCAAAGACAAGAGTATGTCCCAGCTAATGGCAATATTTGGGACTGATATACATATGATTAATTGATGCAGAACGATATAGACCTAGTGTGGAAAAAGACTAAGTAATACATGGTAGCTTGCTGACTAGATACGACTGAAAAGATTCAACTAGCTGTTCGCCTCTCTCACCCGCCAATTCAAGCCCGAGTTATTCTAGAAAGCCTAGTCATTATTCAATTAATTTCTATCCGAAGACGTTTTTCTTAAAGGCGAATTTAAGGACCAGGATCTCATCCGATTTTATAATCGATTCGCCATCTTTTTGGAATTGTTAGCACCTTCAAATAGGACTAGTCATCACTTCGCTCACCTCAAATCCCAGCTCGACCAGATTGGCTAGCTCTAGCATCTCACCACTATCATAGCTAATTACATCGACGCCACCAAAAGGGAAGTCCTCCTCAACTGGGAAACTATAAAGAGGATGCAGCAGTCCTACCTCTAGCAAATCAGGAAGGAGTCGAGGAGAGGGACTTTAAGGAAGTTGACCAAAGAAAGACGGACGTTAGTCTTAGCGGCGATTACTCCTCCAACAATGGACCAAAGCCTAAAAAGAATAAAGATTAACAACTTAAGATAAAAAAGACCTTAGCCGATTCCTATCCAGTAATAATTGTGCCTTCCAGAGAAGTAGGATCTCTAGCTTGTCCTCACCGAAAACTAAGACCCTTTCGAGTCCAAATATGAGCCAGAGCCACAGCAGAAACCAGTTGATTAAACTCCCATTACAAAGGATTCCCAAAATTAAGTCTAAATCATTAACATTGTTAGTAGACCTTATACTCCCACCACTCAGCCCAAAATGGAATTCACCCCCGCCCCTAAAGCTAATGTTTAAGAGAAATCAAGTAGAGTGAGAGTTTTCCATCGATACAACAAATCCTAGCAACTAATGACTCGGAACAAGCAATGGGTAGGGAAGCAACGAAAGGAGCAGCGAGTGTAACAACGATGGGAGCAGCGAGGTGAGCCAGTGAAGCGGAAGCAGTTATTGTTCGAAGAGAAGGAGTGCTTCCCAATCCACAAACGAAGATAATTGCAACCGCTCTTTGGCATTCTGGATAAGTTGAATATTTGCTAATTTTGAAATAAATAAATGGTAGCATCATAACTAGACCTCGCAGCAGTCGGAGCTTGACGATCATATTAAACAGTGCATGAGCATCACTGGGGCCATGTGGTATCTCCTGCTCAACGGCGACGGCATCCCCCTCAAAAAGCATCCCTCCCTCACCCACTAGCAGTCCTTACATATCGCAGCTTTGGCGCAGGACCTCTGGAATGTAGTAAGAAAAACTAATATTCCCGACTTCCCTGTGGATAATTAGCTGCAGTCTATTCGGCTAAGGACTCAAAACTACTATGAATACATAATAACTCAATCTACAGGTTTCATTTTTACAAGGAGGAGCTTAGAACACGACGGCCATGTTCATCCTGACCCAGAACTGCACCCACGTGAAGGCAGACACTCAGGTGAAGAGCACAGCGGCGGAGAAGGCGCCCTAGAAAGCGTAAAGCTTGTGATTGATACCTTAATTAGATATTGATCGATGGTATGTTGATGACAAGCCTTCAAGAGAGATGAAACACATCAGCGAGCAGTTTAGCAAAAGCATTTAGGGGAAGAAAGCTATGGTCGTGTCCTCATCAGAAAAAATAATAATCTTATGGCGTCGGGCCATTCGTCCTTGGCCTTTTTCTATTTGTCGTGATCGGCTCCGCTCTCTTTCAAATGCTACAGCTCGACAAGCTCTCCAACGATTTCATGTGAATCTCTTATTCAATCAACCCCACCAAACTGGCCTCACTTTAACTTCCCTCGCACTCTGCACTCTATTCGGCTTTTTATTAATTTTGCCGGGCTACTTTCTGGGAGTGAGGTCTCTGACTACTTCTTTGAAAGGGGCGAGGTCGACCCTCTTTTTGGGTTAAATTTTTATTTTAAGCTGCTTTTAATACAGTTAAATTTTGTTATGTTTAGCTGCCTTCGGCGATTAGACTCTTGACATTATTTTTGGGTTAATCACAGCCTACACCCGATTGATCTTCAACAGCTATTTTTTGCGGTTTTCCTAACTTGTTATTCGATTGATGAGTGCGGCGTTGAAACTGGGGGCGGCAGAAATAGGCCGCTTTTAGATCTGCTTTTCAGAATAATTGGGCTTGGGGAGGTTCTTTTGAAGTCCCTTAAGTGTTTTGTCGATCTTAATTGTCTTTAACAATTAGTTATTATTGTTCGATAAATTTGTGGATTACTGTTTTAAGATTTTTTGGATTGTAGGACTCTTCAAAAGCTACCCTGCTGATGGACGATTACGAGCATTTACTCTTAAACACATCCCTATCATATTCGATAGTTAGAACGAGTATCTGCTGTTCAGTCTTTAAAATTCCCCTTTTTGAACGCTCTTGAATAGACTCTGCATATCTTTTCCGCGGAAAGGAGTCTTCAGACAGGCCATTTCGTAGATAATGCAACCAAGTGACCAAATATCACATTTGCTGTCATAAGGCTAATCCCTCCAGACCTCGGGACTGGCGTAGAAAGGAGTTCCAGTTTGAGTGTGGACCAAGTTTTGCTTAGCTACTTTAGAAACATTAAGGTCACCTATCTTGTATTTCCCTTAGCTGATGAAGATATTAGCAGCCTTCAAATCTCTATGCAATATTTTTTTATCGTGAAGGGTCTTTAGTCCTAGCAGGAGGTCTTTAAGAGCCTTCCAGATTTCGTGTTCGGGGAAATATTCCTTGCTGCTCATATGCTTGGCAATGCTTTTACTAAGGTCACCGTCCTCTGCGAACTCCATGACCACACATAGTATGTTCGAATCTTAATCAAAGAAAGAGTCCTTATAGCCGATAATATATTCGGAATTTAGAGAGGCCAAAAGGCGAACTTCATTGACTGAATTTTCCTTCTCCTTCTCCTTTAATGAGCCCAGCTTCACCTTTTTCAATGCATACAACTTTTGGTCGCTGACTCTCTTCACTAGGAAAACCGAGGAAAAACTGCCTTCCCCGAGTTTCTGGATGGGGGTGAAGTCTTTGATGGAAGTCATTTTAGTTATAAGATTTATTAATGAGAGGAGGAAACTCTGTGCTAAAACGTGCGAAATCAGCAATGAAGCTGTACCATGAGAAAGAGCTGCTGCTAGAACACCTGAACTCATAGTACTGCAAGATCAAAAAGCTGAAGTAGAAGAACTGCCTCTTGAAAACAGAACTGAGCCAGGTCCTCGAGGAGAGGAGCAAGAAGGAGTGCTTTGTTCAGGAAGTATAGAAATATATAGGCAAGTGGATTCGGCTGACAAATCCTGTCTCCCTGCCGCTCAAGAACCTCATCATTAAGATCAAGGCACAGATCCAGCGCGTCAGTCACGAGATCAAGGGCCTGGAGCACCAGCTCAGGAAGGGCACTCTAAAAGACGGCAACAAGCTCGAGCTTCGCAGGCATATCGTGAGTGTGTGCGAGGAGCTGACTGCCAATCTGACGGTTTAATAATAGCGGATAAAATCACAGTATTTAAGGGCCTAAAGTTTCATACTCCAGTAGTAAATTTAGAATCTTTAAAACATCAAGCAGACCAAGCTCCACTAGCTCGATTAGCTTCTCAAGTCTTACAAAACCCTCAGGGCCCAGCTTGATCTCGACTCCAAGTAGCTCTACACCACCCTCAAGGCCTGCTAGTCAGATGAAGCCAAACCTGACGATGACATCACCGAGAACAGCGAGTAGATCAACCGTTAAAGACTTTTGGAGAAGGAGAAGGTCCTGATCGAGTTAAGAGAAGAGATCGAGCAGCTGAAGAGCCAGAAGGTATCAGTAAAGCGGAGCTAGGACGAGCACTTTAAGAAGCTATAAGCTGAGCTGGTCGAGAAAGTAAAGCTAAGGAATAAGTTAAATTCAATGATAAAGCCGAGAGTCTAGCTATAGATTAAGGAGATAGTATTAACTGGTGGCAACTTGCTCGTTGAATAAAAGAAATTAAAGAAAATCCTCCCTGTTGTCCAGAACTCAGAGATTAGACACATTGCTGAATTCCTCTCCCTCAAAGCCCACTGCTCCAGGACTAACTTTGAAAGTCTCTTTCTTGCCTTGACTAAGGGCTTTTCTAAAAACATGACCATCTAAAACCTGTTTAGTAGGCTGAAACAGTAGCCTTTTGATATGAAAGAGGAAGATGCTCTGCTGCTGAGTAGGTATCTAGTAGAGGACAATAAGCCAAAGAAAGTGAGTCTATAGATGCAGCTAAGTGCGCCACTGGCGGTGATCCGGTCAGTCTTCGAGAAAGTCATTGGAAAGATAAGAATTTTCACCAAGGAATAAGTCTAATCCATTTGGAAATAAATCAAAGCAGTACAATTTTAATAAGTACCGAAACCTTGTCCAGTCTTCCTTTAACCTCAAGAGCAAGCAGATCATCCTCCGCAAGGACCTGCAGCTCATCCTCGAAAATCTAATGGTCTTCAATAAGGACCAGATGTTGGTCTATTTCATGCTGGTGGCGATGGAGAGCAGGGACGTGAACGAGTTCAAGGCCAAGGCCTGCGAGGACATCCTCAAGGACAATTTTTGGGAGAATTGCAGTCATCTCTGGTGAATATAATTAAATGGATTAGAAAAATTCAAACCCTCTTTAAAGGATCGTTAGTCGCCAAGGGGATCACATCGCCAAGCTCGAGAAGGACTGTCTGAGACTCACCCAGGCTCTCCTCGAGTAGAGGAATCGCCATTAGGACACCAGGAGGCTGCTACTTTAATATGAGAGTTCCTTCGAAGGACTCAACGCTCCTCCAGCAAAATTCGCCAATATGAGCAAAATGTAGTCAATAAAGGCTTAGGTTCACAGCATCAAAAAACTGTTCAAGGACCAGCAGTCTTAAATATTGAACATGCTTAACAGCGGTTCTGGGTAGATAATGAAACTGGTATTTATAAAGTGCTAATAATTGGGTCGCTTGAAAAAGCGGGCGATAGAGGCGCAGTACTAGCAGAAGAGTCCAGAGGTGTTGCTGATGCAATAGCAGATAAACAGCCTGAAATAGTACATAAACTAGCTTGAGAATGAGATCGTTCGAGTGAGGACATCGTGGAAGGGAAGGCGATGAGTGCAAGTGGCAATGATCTCCTAATTGATATCAAAACATTCATAGTTTTAGTGACTATAACTCTTTTATTATCTAAAGGAAGTTAGGACGCTTCTAGGGGTCCTTCTACCAGCACCGCCGCATCAGTCTTGAGTAGCTCTCTGGGCATTTCTTAGGAATTGCAGGGCGCAAGTCGTTGTTCAGCACCTCGATTGACACCTGCTGTCCGTTTATATCTGGTCATCATTCTACTCCTGTAAGGTGGTTCTCTCGATGCGATTTACCACATCACGATCCCGAAGCTGAAGACATCAGCTTTCTCAGTATAGCTGCTTCCAGCTATAACTTAGGGTGCCATCCACTGGTAAGTACCTATCTTGCCAGTCATATAATTGCCGAGGGCTCTGGTCCAGCCGAAGTCAGCTATCTTGACCTTGAGGTTCTAGTCAAGAAGCACATTAAGACTTTTGAGGTCCCTGTGCAGGATTGGTGGTGAACACATATGAAGGTATAATATAGCCTTGCTAATTTATATTGAAATCCTTCTCCGCTACTACCATGTCAAGATGAAGTCTTGGTTCTGCAGGATAGACCACAGCGACCCTCTGCTGCAGTACTACAGCACGATCGCCAAGTAAGGGGTCTTGGTGCATGCTCCCAGGAACATCACGATGTTCGGGTGTCGGATAGCCTACATGGCATGGCACTACGAAAGGAAGTCTCTTATTGTAGACTAGGTCATCCCTTCGAGTTTAAATTTTTTGATTGCAACAACTGTTTCCCTCCATCTACCTCTGAAGATAATTCCAAAGCCACCTTAACTAATCTGTTTCTCAATGACTAAGTCTTTCCAGTTTATTTCCAAACTATTCTTGAAGATCCGGTGCTTGTTAAGCGTAAAATCCACTCCGCTCACTTCAAACTTTGATAGCACCTTTTTGGCGATTTCGGAGGCCTTGGTCTCGCATTGGACGAAGGCGTCAATGTAGACCTTGGATGTCTTGATCTGGTCATGGATGGCCTTGTCAAGCTTTTCCATGAGAGAGAGATTGATAGCCTTGAGATTCCTGTTTTCTTCGCGGATCGACAAGAGCTCCGATTTGGACAAGCTGATCTAGTCCTAAATTCGTTTGGTCTCAAACTCTTGGTCAATGCACAAGTCATTACTCTAAATTATCACTATGTTGTTTCCGATGCTCAGCCGTCCTGAGAACTTGGGCAGCATTAGTTCGCTTGGGCTTGTTGAGTTCTCTTGGAACCCCACCTTTAGGTTGTATCCCCAGGAGAACCATCGCTTGTTGTCTGATGTTCGCACATAGCATGCTGTCCTGTAAACATACACACTGTCCATAATAGGAAGACCTATCACTCTAGCTGCTTTTTATGTGAAAAGTATATTTGTATGGCCTAACTGTCCCTTTGTATTTTAGCCTATCGTCCAGATTTATCCTTTGCTGCTCAGCAAGGCGCTGAAGAGCTACCCAGAGGCAAGGTCGACAATAGAAGGAGGGGGAGAGACCTAGTAAGCGATGGGAACAGGCTTATCAGAGAGAAGTTTGCCCAGCTTTCCAATGACATACACTTTCCCGGCAATGAGAAGAGTTAAGTGGGAGATCCCTATGGACACTTTGCTTATCTCTAGATCCTCCAGGTACGGCTCGAAAACACTCGAACATTAAGTGCTAGTTTTACCCTTGACATTCACGAACTTCAGTCCGCAGATGTAGGTTCTTTTCTTCGAGGAGATCGCCAGGCTTGTCAGCGGCCCTATGCAAATGCTTGTTATGAACTCATCCTACGACAGGACTGCGTACCTCAGGGAGGGACTATCAACTGGCAGGAGGGAAAGGCGCTTCTCCTATATAAATTTGGCCTTGGCATTCTTGGTTCCTGATGGAATCAAAGAATACACTTGCTATGGTTCGAATAGGTTGGTGAAGTGGCCAAGACCGAGCTGTCCCTTTAAGTTGAAACCGAAACTATAAACTTAATCTTCTTCTGTAATGACGAAGCTGTGCTAAAAGCCACAAAATACATTTTTTACTTGGATTTTGTTGGTTTTGAAATACTACACCTCTTTCATTTAGCAGCACTCTTTTATCTGAGTGCCCAGGCCGCATTGGCCGTAGATGTTGGACCCGAAAGCCTTAAGAGACCTTTCGGAGATAGCAAGAATGTGGTTTTCGCCTGATGAATAGACAGAATAGTTGGATAGGAGAGGGAAGATGCTCTGGATTTTGGATTTGGTATTCCAGAGATAGAGGGAGCTGACGGTATTTCTCTACTTGGATTTGCGTTTAGGCCTTTCAAGAAAATCCTACTGCATTTGAAATATTTTAAAATGTTATTCAATTTAGAAAATTCAATTTCCGCTTGACTGGGGGAACTGCCTCTTGCCGGTGCTCTCTTCTCGCCACCTGCAATTTGCTAAAAATCTATTAAAGTTCGAGAGACATCAGCTTTGACTAGAGTTTTGTTTAGCCTAATCTGGTGCTTCTGTATTGCTCTGTCTTTTTTGACTTGTCATCAAGCTTTAATCCCTTGCTGAATGGCTACTCCAGCTTCTTGCTCTTCTAGGGAATTTTCAATCGACTTTTACTCCTTTATTTGATAATTCTGGATGATTTTAACTCCTTTCTTGAAGACTATCTGCTGATGGCCTTCAATCTATTCAGACTTTAGTTTTTTTTTATTAGATGGGAAGTCTGGCGAGTGAGTACTGCCAGGGACTGCCTGTGCTATTTTCTAAATTTATCGCTTTTGGAGTTTTTTCTGGAGTTAATATAGCTAATGAGCTCTGGAGTCTTATTTTTGAGTGCAAAGGGAAGTTTGAGGCTAAAACTTTATTATCTGCTCACGGATGTTGAATTCTAATCCCTCTAAAGCTTTATGTGATACACTTATTTGATGGCATTTTGCCTTTTCATTCAAATTTAAATAAAGGGCCTGTGGTAGTAACATTAATTGGCAGAATCTTATTTATAAAAAATATGAAGGCGGGTGGCAAGTCAAAAAAGAAAGAGAAGAAAGTCAGGAAGCCTGGAGACTATTAGCAAACCTAAAATCAGATGTAGATTACTTAACAGAAATTAAAAAAATTTGTTTGATAAAGAGTTGAAGTAGTCTAAGAGGAAGCGTGCTCTCGACATCTACCTTGACATGGTCTCCGGACTTTACTGGTCCAAGCGCTAGGACTCTCTCGAGAATCCTTCCATCCAGAGTCCACTCGAGAGTTTGCTCAACCCTGTCAGGCTCGTGTCGACATACTAGTCTTGGAATCCAAGGGAGATCGCGACGTTTTAGGCTGCGATATTCAGATTCGGCACTCACTTCAAATTCATCCAGCACTTGATCCAAACAAAATCAATCTAATAAATTAAATAATTCTACGAAGAGTGGAAAACGTCCTCACATTACAATAGATTCAAGCTTTGCGAAGGTGAGATCTCGACAACAGGCCCACCCGAGGCCTAGCTTATCTGATAGCTAATTATTTTATTATTGAACATTATGACCTAGCTAATCGATTCCCTGAACGAAAAGCCAAGCAAATCGTCAGTGTCCAAGGAACTCAGCAAGCTGAAGCTGGAGTCATCAGCGTATATTGGGAAGGGCTAGTAGGAGCTGCTGAACATCTTCATAAAATAGAGTAACGAACTATTCAAAAATGCGGGTATGCTGTTCGAGATGGAAAATTAGACCAAATGCACTAACTTGAATAGCTCTTTTAATGTCGAATATAGCAAGGAGATAGCGCAGCTCTAGAATCTCTTTAAAACCTTTTGCATGATGAAGGCCCAGGTCAAGCGGGTCAAGAAGGCCAACAATAACATCGCCTAGATGTTCTACAACAAGCACCTCCTCAGAAGGATCTTCAAGGCCTGGTCCCAGGAGCAGAAGAAGCAGCGGTACCTTCAACAAATGCAAGATTACTGCTAATCCTATTACCGACGGACAACAGGCAAGAACGTTCTGAAGTAGTGGAACAACATAATGATGAGCTAGAACCGCCTTAAAATCAGAAATAAGATCCTTAAAAAGACTGAGCAGTAGCTATCCAAAATCCAGAAGGACTACTAGACCTCTATCAAGAGTCTTGAGCAGGGTCTGGAGAAGAAGTTGCTCTAGCTTAAGAAAGAGGAGTAGTAGCACAAGATGCTCCATGACAAGTATGAGGCCATGTACGAGCGCAAGAAGTTTGATGAGAAGGACTCCTCTCGAACGTGACTGCAAATGATAATATTTTAATATAACTTGCCAAATGAATCACGCAGAGGATATTCACAATCAGAGCAAAATCAAGCCGAGGACTGCTGTCTAGGACGAGGATTTCTTGTAATTCAAAAAGAATAAGAAGCCCATCGACATGAGTCTGGCCTTCATGGATTAAATTCTCATGGAGACTGACATCAAAATCGAATTAAACGACTTGCCACAGAACAGCCATCTTAATTCGGTGGAGAGGGAGCTTAGTCAGAGAGCGGAATTGAAAGCCATAAAGTACGGGAGGAATAAACTGCTGTCAAGATAACTGTTCGTGAATTAACTGTACCGTAAAATAATTGAGCTGTAGAAGTATAGCAAGGCAGCCGAGACCCCTATTGATTAATAGTAGGAGAATAGGAAATGGTAGGCAATCAATAATAAAACAAAATGCTAGCTTAATAAGTCTACATAAGACTCACGGCAGAGTGTGACGGCCTCCGACCTGGAGAAATAGATTGAGGGAATTCACGTCTAATTCAAAATGGAGTTCAGTTTTTGGTAGATGATGTTCTCGAGCTGTATAAACTCCGAGAGAAGGAAATAGAGGGAGAGAAAGTTCATTCAGATCTAAAACTACGCCAAACTAGATCTGACTACTAAAAATGCCAACACATTTTAGATTATCGACCGGATTTACTACTTGCTCACTAATAAGCTCAGTCCTGCCAATGTTGGATACCACTGGCAGGAAATCGGCTTTCAAGGGTCATAACCCAACTCTGATCTGAGGAGTGTGGGCTTGTTTGGCGTCTATCAAATCCTCAAATTGTGTTAGAATTATTCATAAGAGGCTTCAAAAATATACGCCCAAAGTAGAGAATAAGGACGTGAGTTTCCTTTGTGTGCAACACTTTTAAACTTTAGTTTGCACATCATAAAAGAACTGAAGTAGACTGTAATAAAGGGGGATGAAGAGGTTCTTGAAATGATAGACCACATCTATTTCATGATGGTAACAAATTTCGGCTAGGTTTTCAAGAAGAGCAAATAAGGGGATGTAGGCAAATGCATCACTGCAGTCTTCCGCAACATTAATCACTTGGTTTGACTAGATGAATTTAATCAATTTAAATGCTTCAAGATGGTCTTCTCATAATTAACCGTGACTAAATTAAAAAGTATGTTGAAAAAACAAATTTGCATTAAAGCGTCAAAACTAAGATAGTGAGTCTTTTAGAGAAGTGTGATGATTTCAATCTGGTGTAAATGTATGAGAAAATCTGGAATTTGAATTCAAGGTTCTAAAATTTTAACATATATAACAATCTGTAGATCGAAAAAACTAGGTTCGTCTACAAGGACAAGGCCAGCGAAACCGATCAAATCAATTCATTGTTTTTCAAAAGAAAGATTCCCTAATAAATGGTCTACAAGATCACTGAGTCCGCCTCTAAGGAAGTCTTGAACGATGGGGCCATCAGCGGCAAGACCCTCCTCAATCTATAAATGCTGTACGAGATTAACAACGATTGGCTGCAGTCAAGATTCGGATGAGTTTAATAATGAATAAAAATAATTATGAGCGTCGCATAATGCGCATGGCGAGAAGATTTCCAGAACAAGTTTTACTCGAGTAGCCTTGCAAATTTAGAATAAAATAGTCTTTTTAGAAGAGTAATCACTTCATCGATGAGCTTGGTTTCTAGCACCTTAACAACTTCAGGGCTTTCTGCAAATCCAATAACGTCCTGATCACCACCTAGTCTGACTCGATGGTAATCGATTTTTCGGGGTTTGAAAAAGCCAGCGAATGCCAGTAGCAGTCTGCAGTAACCACCAAATAAATATCTAAATTGATATAATAGTGTGTGAAATTTTAGGACTTAGCAGCCAAAGTTAAGCTTGAACTACTTTCGAAGCACTCTGAAATAAATAATATGTTGGACAAGATCGCAGCCCGACTATTTTAGAAGAAAGACACAACCGCCGAGACCAAGAGGTTAGTCGAATAGTTCGGCAAGTATAGCCAAATTCTTTAGAATATCCAGAACGCGCTGGCAGGCATGATACCTTCTGTCTCTAGCTAGTCTATTTGATTGTTTAGATGCGTTTTTTAAAATTTAGCAATCGCGACTCCAATGCAGAGGGTCCGCTTCAAGGGCCTCACCTGCAGCTGGCAAGGCAGGAGATTGACAAGGCAGGGCTTGGCAGATGCGAATAAGATTTGCAATAGTTTTATATAAAATGCAAAATAATAGTAGATGCATGCCGTGGGGGAGGTCAAAGAATACACTTTTGTACAAGGACGACGTGGGCCAGCCCAAGCCCACTACCTATGATCTGCCGCCTGCAGCCCACACTTACGGGAAGGCTTCGGGGGAAAGTGGTCCAGGAGTTTAATACCTCAAAACCTTTAAGAGAGGAGATGAGGATCTTCCGATTAAGCTAGGTTTATTTCTTACAAGTAACTAATAACTGGCAGAGTCAGAAAGGCGAAGGCGTCCAGCAGGTAGAGAGAGACTTCCTAAGTCTTAATAAAAAGCAGGCTGATATCGGCGTTAGCAATTCCAAATAGACCACTCTGTTCAGAAAATACAACGACTCAGTCAAGCATTCCAAAATCGGAAAAAATACGTATAATATCGTGCTGCCCGAGTAAGAGTTCAGATATGGAGTGGAAAACCGCCCTTCGACTCCTGTAAAGCTGGTGATAGGAAACTGCTTTGGACTCGAGGCTTAGAATCGGCAAGCCTAGATCTACAGGATAATATAGGCGCAGAAGGGTACTGAAAAGAAGGCGTACCCGTAGAAGAATACAAAGACGAACATGTTGAGACAGGAGAAGGTGAAGAACAAGTTACGATTCATGAACGGAGAGCTTGAGCACGAGCGTTTCAAGCTGCCGCGGTTCGACCGGTAGAACCCTAAAGTGAATACGAACCTGGTAAACCCTGAGCTGCTCAAATGATTATCCATACATAATCTGTTAACAACAGCCAATGCAATAATCAAAGGTATTAAATCGTTTAAGTTCTATTAGATACCATGTCGAATCCCCCGACGAAGGCAAGGCTTACATCTCCAGGCCGGTCATCTCCCCCTAGCCGGGCAAGGGCATTTCCAAGCGTTGGCTCACCAAGCGCAATTAGTTTGTCTCCAGCAATAATATATATCTCAAGCTCCCAGGCAAATAGCGATAACACAGCCAGATGACTGCAAAATAAAGGTCAAAGTCAGCAAGGTCGCAAGATTTCAGTTTAACAACAAGGGACCAATTCAAAATGAACTTTCAAAAGGTTATTCTCAGCAAGGCGTTATACTAGCGTGTAATTGTGATGAGATAGCTGAGTTTCATCAGACTGAGATAGAGCGGGGCTCTTGTTTTCATAAACGAAGAACTGTGCAAGCTAAGGCCGCAGCATAAGATCACATGTCTATTCATAAACAAGTTCAGGAAGATTTAATTTTATTAATTTAGAATCTGCCTGTTGGACCTAGATTATCAGATCGTACTTTTCACCGTCAACGGCAATAAACTCCTCAACCTCACCATCTAAAAGATCAATATTGGCTTCTAGCCCAACTAGATCTTCATCTCGGGTAATTTTCTGCTAGTCGTGGGCAAGGACGGTCTCATCTGCAATTTGGACCTCACCACCAAGATCAAGCAGCTGTTCTCTTTCGGCGGGGGACTAATCCGATCAGCAATTGTCTACAACAAAATGATTTACATAGTAAACTGCCTGAGATTAGTGCTTTAAGCTCCGATCCAGGATAAGCAGTTCATTACCAAGATGACTTATTCCAGGACAGTTCCTTATCAGATCTAAAAGCTATACTCTGTCCATGACTAGATCCAGGTTCTCCTCATCGCCTTCATCAATTAAAACTAGTTCGCAGTCATCAAGGAGGGGCAGACCATAAAGGTCGCCCGGTTCAGGACTCCGGTGCTGCGTTCGTTCAACATCGAGAACCGAGTGCTGATCGAGCAGGAGGAGGGAGTTGGCTGCTCGGTGGTGTTCGAGGGGAATGTCTAATGGGTGGTGAGCAAGTCGCTGAGTTACTAAGCTTAATTATTCTGATTTTAGATAAAATTGATTTTAGAAATCATAGCCGAACTCCGAGTCTCTTGGTCTTTATTACCAGCTGAATAGGCAGCAGCGAAGGCGTCTAGGCCTTATGACCCGACTTCTTCTGCTCTTTCCTGCGCGAATGCAGCTTTATCCGGCCCCGGGGAAACCCTCTCTCAGTCTTCTGAAAGGTTTCGATAATCGATCCGTCCATAAACTGCTGGCTAAGTTTGGGCAGGTGAATTTCCTGAAATTAGGGTATGTCGATGGACTTGTGCTGTAAAGTGATCCTATGAGTCTAAGGAGAGTTCTTATGAGTTCGAGTAGAGGCAAAGTCGAGGGTAGCGTTGAGGAGGAGGAGGGGGTGATAGTCGTCAGTCTCCCAGGGGACAATATCGGAGGCCTTGCGTGATTTCATTAATTATTATTCATAATCATATTTTAGATGGCCAACATAGATCGGTATATCTAAACGGTTCTAAAGTGCATCACGCTCGAAGAAAAGGAGATCAAACTCATCTGCGACAAGGTCAAGGAGCTGCTCGTCCAGGAGCCCAACGTCACTCCCGTCAGGGCGCCCGTCACGGTCTGCGGAGACATCCACGGGCAGTTCCACGACCTCAAGTAGCTGTTCTGCATCGGGGGAGAGCTGCCAGTAGCCTTGTAACTAGGGGACGAACTACCTCTTCATGGGGGATTACGTGGACCGCGGAATGAACAGCGTGTAGACCCTGACTTTGATCCTGTGTCTCAAGATAAAGTACTCGAAAAGAATAACAATCTTGCGAGGAAACCACTAGAACCGCTAGATCAATAAAATGTATGGATTTTATGACGAATGCCACAAGAAGTACGGCAATTAAAATGTCTGGAAAATGTTTACCGATGTCTTCCAGTACCTCCCCCTCACAGCTCTTGTCGAGGGCGAGTTCTTCTGTCTCCACGGAGGCCTCTCTCCTGCCATCTAGCGCTTAGATTAAATCAAATCTATTAATAGGGTTCAGGATATTCCGCACTAAGGAGCCATGTGTGATTTGCTGTGGTCTGACCCTGACGAAAGCAAACAGGGGTGGGGCGTTTCACCCAGAGGAGCAGGTTGGACGTGGGGTCCCGATATCACCCAATAGTTCAATCACAAAAACAAATTAAAAATGGTCTGCAGAGCACATCAGCTCGTGATGCAAGGATATCAGTACTGCCACAATCAAAACTGCATAACAGTTTTTTCAGCGCCAAACTATTGTTACAGATGTGGAAATTAAGCGAGTATTCTGGAGATAGATGAGACACTGGGATTCACAAACCTGCAGTACGAGCCGGCCCCACGTTTAACGTAGCCGCAAACTACAACGAGAGTGCCAGACTATTTCCTGTGAAGATTCATTTCTTTTTGTCTTAGTTGAGTTCTTTTGAAAGAATTGAGATGAATTGCTGTTCATTAACTGTCAGCTAAGGTTACTCCTACTAGCCCTTGCGGCTTTACTTACCCTCCTTCTTTTAGTCCTTGTCCTCGATGTTCAGGTTGTTGGCACCGTATATCAGCTGCAAAATTTGCTGGTCTGTCAGGTCCTCCTCCAAGTCTTCCACCACCCTCTTGAGACTCTCCATAGTGATGACTCGCTAGACTGGTTTATCCTTGTATTTCTCAGAGAGCTTGCTCGAATAGCTTTCGTCTACAAATAAATTAAAGGCTTTTTGAATATCCTCTCTAGAATCCTTTTAGCTCATCTTGACGATCATGATTTCCAGGAACTCTTGGAAGTCAATGCGCATCTCGTCCTATTTATTCTATTCCCTCCCTGAGCCCAGGTCCTTGATCAGTTTATTAATTTACTAATTGCTCGGATCGAACCCCAGCGCCCTCAGAACCACTTTTAAATTTTTGGCCTAGATGGTACCAGAGCCGTGAACATCGAAGAAGTCGAAGGCCTTCTTGATCTAGTTCTTCTGGGACTCGGTGAGGACCTGCTGGTTGTGCATCATTCTTTTGCGATTTAGGACAGGAGTTGGAATTCCTGAAGTTGTATTTTTCATCGAGATATATTGTATAATGTCTTTTACAATCAAAACTATCTCAGCAGTATTGACGCATGACACTGAGGGACTTTTGGACGATATGGACCCCTATTGCGTGCTAATGGTAGGAACTAAAAAATAGAAGGGCACTGTGGCCTAGGACGGCGGAAAAAGACCAGTCTTCAATGATACCTTTACCTTCAAAGAGGCCGATGGGGATTTGCTCAATATTTAGGTATGGGATTACGACCATATGTCCTAGGACGATCTGATTGGAAACGGGGCTTTGAGTCTGTCAAGTTATAAATCTACTCCTGGCCAATAAATTGTTGAATGGGTCGATTTGACCTACAAGGGCAAGAGTGCCGGCAGGCTCAGAATCTCCATCACCTATTCTCCTAAGACTTTTATGACTGGTCCAACTGCCCCTACTATCGCCTATCAATACCCCCAACAAGCAGGCTACGGAAATCCATTTGTGCAGCCTACTTATCCTGTAATTAACTGACTAGCCTGGATATCCTCAGCCAACCTATCCGCCCCAATTCACACCAGTTTATCCGCAGCAAATGATGCCGGGATACCCGCAGCAGACTATGCCTGGATACCCGCAGCAGACTATGCCTGGATACCCTCAGCAAATGATGCCTGGATACCCTCAGCAGACAATGCCTGGGTACCCGCAGCAGACGATGCCTGGATACCCTCAGCAGACGATGCCAGGATATCCCTACCCGCAATACCCTCCACAATGAAATAATTGAATCAGGAAAAGCTATAAGGATTGATAGATGCCTTTTATCTGAAAAAATGTTGAGTGAGTTCCTTCTGGGACTAAGTTTTTGCAATCAGATCCCGATAAAGTGACAAGATCGACTCGTGCTTGTCCATCCGCAGCTATAATTTATTAAACCGACTCGTATTCTAATTTGAAACGTTTTAGAGTTGTATTCGAATGGACTTTTAGTTATCGATGAGGTAATTGACAAGCTTCTCCAGCTAATCTTTGTGCTTGGCCTACTTGGCCTTGATGATTTTGTAAAGATCCTGGATCTAGGAGGTAAGTCTATTCTACTAATTCTGCAACTATCTAAAAAGGTCTAGGGCTCTTTTGTCGTGCTTCTCCTGACGGCTCTTTTGCTTTTAGAGATCTGCCTTGATCTAAGCAAACCGCTATTCAACTTATTCATATCTCTCTTTGTCCATGCTCAGGAACTCGTTTACTATCTTTCTTATCTACTTTACAGACTATCTCATCCACTTGCTTTCCTTATCTTTGTTTTGATTGTTCAGACTTTCAATCCTCTGTTTTAACAACTCCAGCTCCTCATAATGCTGCCTTAGTTGCTACCCGCACTATCGCTAGGACTCGCTCGACTGGACTTGGTGCTTTTCATATGCAATTTTAAGCATCTCGTGTTAAGACTTTGTGTTTTTTAGAGTGCTAAGGATTGATTAAATCTAAGTCTAGATGCGTTTTGACTTAGAGGTTGTTTGCTATATTTGTGCTAAGAAAGGCTGGAGGGAGCTAGCAGTCGTCCTGGAGTTCTCTTGGATTACATCGTTGAATTGGTTTTTCAGAGAAAATACCTCATTCCACAGACTCTTCATGCTCTTGTTTTAAAGCTAGTCCAGACTTCGCCACATCTCCTTAATCGAAGAAGACAGTTACTTGTTGGATGAACTTTACTTTTACATAAGGTTTGTCATCCTTTTCACATAGAGCTCATGCTAGATTTAAGGCTGTCTTGCTTAAAGGAGCTTAAGCCTACTGTCCAGCTCAAAAAGTCTTTCCTGTGTGAGCTATTGCTGGCCTCGTTCTTTTTAAATAGACTGGATTTGGGAAGTTACTTACTAAGCGAAGGCGTAGAAAGCCTTCTTGAGGATTTCGACTTGGTTCGAACTGTTTTACCTCATGTTTGAAAGCATCTATCGACTCTCCTTGGTGGGGAGTTCTTGGCCCTTTAATCTTGGCATTTTATGTAAAAGGTTGTAAAATCGCTCCAATGGACAGCCTTCATCCGCTGTCGGCTGGGATAGCCCATCACAGCCTTTGATTTCAATCATTCTTGCCTCATTCTCGGGTCCATATCAGGCTACTTGTGTCTCTACGATTTTTAAAAGGGAGGGACCTACTTCTACCAAAATACCTACCCGTAACTGATACGAGGAGTACCCGGCTAACAAGATTGAACTATGCGGCTAATTCAGAGCACATGTGATGGTCGGCGATCTCCAAGCGCTGACCATTGACCTATCTGATATCCACAAAATATAGGAGAAGTCGGTCAAATTAACAAGCAGAAAACATTCCTAGGCAATTTGCAACCAATCAATATCGATGCTGAAGAACGGGAACGCTGTTGTGCTGAGCGTGTTCCCATCCCATTTCAAGGAGTAGATGTAGCTGAACATGTAACAATAGAGCCGAGCTGTGTGGGTGTTCAACTTCGAGAATCGCAACTTCTTCAAACTGGGGTTCAGACTTGAGGAGGACTAAGTGCCGCTGGACTTCGACGGCTAAAACATTATCTACTTGAGATACTAGTAGACATCAAAGTCTATTTACAATTTTTCACTGATTAACAACTCGACACTCAAGCTCTTCGAGTTCGGCAGGAACTACTCCTCTGTGACTTTTGCCAAGTCTTGCAATGAGGGCATCGTCCTGGTCTTCAATCACGTCAATGTAGGTGTCCTCAAGTCCGATACTAAAACGCTAGAGAGGCTTTACAGCCATAATCATAAAGTGATCGCCCTATAAGTGCACTTGGAAAGAGAAGCTCTCCAGATCAGTTCGCTGGATTTGAAGGGGAATATTATAATTAAAGGACTGGACATAATCCACCTCAATGTATTTTAGGCTAGCAAGTAACCCTTTAAGGCCAACGACTAGTGGCTTTTCGGGATGGGGTGGCATTATGATCTGAAAGTACTTGGCTCTAAAGTCGCGTTCTCCAGTGACATGGGAGTCTGCATCCTTGAATTTTCTGGTTGATATTATTCATGCCCTAAGATCTTAAGATATCCCAAGGAACCAAGGCTTAAAAATACGCCTCTTTGTACCCTCAGATAGCAGAACTGCTCAAGGGTGAGTCTAATTTCATTGCCAATTTAGCAAACACTGCAGCTGCCATTCATTAGCAGTTTGCCCATCTCTGGACCGGATTTTATTTAGTCGAATCTTAAAAAACTTTGGTCTTAGGACCTTTTCAAGGGCCAGTTGCTTGCACCAGGATTAAAAAAGGCAAAGGTGTTTGCGGAAAGTGTTGGTAGTCATAAAGGAGTGTAATAGTGCCTGACGTGTAAAAATTTGAAGGACATATAGCGTGTTCAAGCAAGAGCCGTTCTTAGATCTGCGTGCCATTGCTGGATAGCAAAAGGAAATTCATAGGATTACTGGACATCGACGGGTGGGAGCTAGAGGCTTTCGACGATGTAGATAAATAGTGGCTTTAACGAATCATGGAGCTGATAAAGGTTGAAATTCATTAATGAAACCAACAACTGCAAGCAAATTGATCGACAAGTACGTCGTCACCGAGGAATTGCTCGGCAAAGGCAGCTTCGGCAATGTCTACAGAGGCTTTCTCAAGGACAACAAGTCAAAGCTCGTAGCCGTCAAAACCATTCCACTAACTAAGCTGAGCAAGAGTCAATCCGAGGAAAGCTTTATGCTATTCCTGAAAAGAGAGATATAAATTTTGAAGAAGCTGGATAGCTAATACGTGGTAAGGCTGTACAACGTATCACGTACAAAGACTAATCTTTATCTTTTTCTTTAATATTGTCGGGACGGAGACTTAGCCCAGATCTTGAAACTTAGGAATGGGCGCCTGAGCTAGGCTGAAAGTATCGAGTTCTTCAGACAGATTTGCGAAGGGTTCAAAGAAATTTACTCCAAAAAAATAGTACACCGAGATATTAAGCCGGCCAATATTCTTATACATGAGAGAAAAGCTAAAATTTCTGATTTCGGCTTTGCCAAAGTGAACATCGTTTAGATGTAGACTCCGACTGACATGACAATACTTGGTACTCCATTGTACATGTCTCCTCAGATTCTTTAAAGCAAAAAATTTAGTTCTAAATGCGACATCTGGTCAATGGGCATGATGTTCTTCGAGATGCTATATGGCTTCACTCCCTTTAACGGCAAGACTCCCCAAGATTTACTAAATAATATCAAGAACAGGCCACTAGTTTTTCCAGATAGGCCCTTGCGCTCAGATTTGGTTAAAAATATTATTAAGAAAATGCTTGTGGTTAATTAAGACGATAGAGCTGATTGGCCATCGATTTTCAGCAGTGACATTATGTGCGATTAGGCCGATACAGTCTATAATAAGATCTTACAAATAAACAGCACATAGTCGGACAGCCTGATGAAGAGCAAGGCTTTAAATGACCTGTACATCGAGAAGAACAAGGTGATCGGCACGGACCGAGGATAAAGGACGCTGAAGGCATTTCGATAAAAGGATCTTTCAAAAGACTAGAAGTATCTTGAATAGAAGAAGCTTAAAGAGCAGATGAACTAAAAAGAAATAGGCTAAGACATTGCTCTGGCCTTAAAATATCAGGACTAGTTACTCGAAAACGCCAGGATATCCGCCAAAGTCGATAAGTTCGTCGTCTTCAAGCGCAACCAAGCCATCTTCCTCAACGTCACTACCACCTAATTTTTCAGCATCTTTAAATCTAAGAAGTACGTCCCGGAATGGGTGTTTTACATCTGTCTTTTTTGTCTCCAAAAAGAGCAGATGTCGTTCTTCGAGAACATAAAGAAAATCCTGTCAGGGTAGAACAATCCGGTGAATTTCACTTAAAAAGAGTGGCATATTTATCGTTCTTCTGATTAGTTCCAAGTGACTCACTCTGCAATAAAGGCAGACATCAAATACGTATTTCCTTATTTCTACGAGGTCCAGGCCAAATGTAAAAATTTCCTAAAGGAAATAAAGCCTCCTTCGAAAGAGGATGATTAATTCATAAAGGAGTTTATCAACAAGGAGCTGTATAACGACTAAAAAAATAATTACTCCTCTTTAATCATAAAGAGGATGGTGCATTTAGTTTAGGATGCTTAGAGCTAGAAGTTATAACTGCTCAACCTATTTTACATGCTAATCAGCCTTAGACTGACTGAGGAGATGCGTTGGAGTGCCATACCTGAATTTGACTTTAATAACTTCTACGAGTTTTACGAATCGCTGACTCGCTAGGAGCTGCTCGTCAAAATTGGTGAAAAAAAAAAACTCATTTGGAATTGATTCACTCATGCTCTATCCACTCTCTCTACCTGATATTATTCGTGTTTGTAGAATTTAATCTCGCTGATCAGGTCTCTTTGCAGATGCAGCAAGAACAGACTTTAGTTCTTTTGGACAATCTTGCTGACTCTACCTGTTCCGTTACTGTAGACTGCCGAGCGTGACTGCGAGCAGTTGAGGAACACCTTTACTGTGAACTACGACTAGTTGACTACGCTGTATGAATATATTTCGTTCTACTCGTAAATAAGGATATAAACTTTAGGTATTTAAGTGCTGTGTCGTCTCCCTTTGCTGCAGAGGATGACGTTGCTCTTGCTATCGAAGTCTGTGCCCTCCGTGTTCCTTATAAGGCAGTTCAGCTCCTCAGAACTATTGAACACTATCACAAACACTCTGCTCTTGCTGCAGCTGAGCTTGGTATCGTATCCTAGTAGGGCCAGCCTTTGGAAAATGACTTCCTCGCCGTCCCTGTTGATGAGATCCTTCCAAAGTTATATGAAGCCTCGCAAACTGAACCCTCTGAAGTGGCCTGACTTTAAAGGACGATTGTATTTGTTCACAAGATTCTCGAAGTTCTATGATTCTAAGGTCATCCCCATCTCTTTGAATAGTCGCAGCATTTGGGATTTGTCGAGCTCCTTGTTCATGAGCAAGTCATACTTGTTAAACAAGTCGCGGATGACGGATGCGATGTCCTCCCTCAGTTCGTTCTTCTCGATGAGGCGAACAGAGGCATTATAAACAGTGGTGGTGCCCTCTGTTTTCATCCTGCAGCCAGTGGTCTTGGGAATCAGAGTGTAGCTCCCAGGCTATAGATTCAACTCAAGGTTTAGATTTTTTGTGACAGCAAAGGGCTAGTACCTCACCATTTAGTAGAGTGCCTTGTCCTTACTCTTTTTGAACACCGCCAGTCCTAGGTCCAGATAGGGTCTTTGCTCTCGAACGCAACGAATCGAGTTATCCTCCTGACAGATGCTGACCATGCAGTGAGTCTGCTCGTAAAGGTCGAAGGAGTAGTACCATTGGGATACAGTGTTGAGAGAAGCTGGATCCACAACGAACATGCCTTTGATCCTGGTCTCATGCCAGTTCTTAAGTTTGGTGACGTAGAGCCTGCTGAAAATATCAATAGTCTGCTAGACGTTGAAGATTTTTTAACGAGCATCAATGCTAAACACGAAGCTTTTATCAACGATTTTGAGCAGCTTGTAGGCGTGATTGGACTCGGGGAGCCTGATCTTCTATCTTTTCTAGTGCTCGTTCACCCATCCGTATATTATAAACTCCTTCTATAAATTCTATTTTACTTATTACATGAGTTTGCGGTTGCCCTACAAAGTGATCTAGAAGCTAGGGCTACCGGTCAGGCATTCGAATAGCTCCTGGATTTAGCAATTCCGCAACTGCACGTACCCGCGCAGCATTTTGGCGATGGCCTTTTCGACGAGTAGGGGCCAGAGGACTCCGGTGAGGGTGCGGGTGAAGTAGGGGTGATCGAGTGGGACGCAAGGGAAGTAGTCGTCGACAGTGATGATCTATCTTTCGCCTGAGTTGCAGAGCTTGATCCTGTAAATACCGTCCCTGTTTAGACTTTTGACTATAAGAAGGTCATGAATTATCTATTTGTACTAGGAGAGGATTTTGAGTGTTGATATCATTGCATTCGAGGAGATCAGTCCCTTTACGATGTCCTTCTCGCTGCATACTTACGCTGTTAGTCGGAGCTAAGCGTGCTTTCCTAGGAATTAGGTTGGTCTGCGCCAGTGGACGAGGTTGTCGAGGATGGAGTCATCATCTTTGCCGAACATGCTGCTGTTGTTGGGGAGGAACTCGGGATCGATGAAGCTGCTTTTGTTTTTGAGTAAGTCGAGGACATCAATAATTTGTGCGATGCTAGTAGGCACTCTTTAAAATGTCTATTTGGAGATTTGAATCTGCTCGTTCAGGGATTAGAGCTACGAGGCGATCCACTTGTACTGCACTTCCTTGGACGGCGACCTTAGAGTCAGCTTGAAGCTGTTCTTTAGCACGTATTCTCGCCGCATTATCAGTCTTGCGATCTAGAAGTTCTTGCTGAAGGGCATCACTTGCGTCTGCTTGAACAGTCCGCCTGCCCCTTCGAGCACGACATTCACCGAGTCGGAAAAATCTGCAGAGACTTCAACAATGCTGATGCGCTAGACGTCAAGTCTAAAGATTAGTATGGTTTCGTCCTAGCGCTCGATAGTCTCGTTGATGAGGAAGATTCCTTCCTCGACCATCCGTCGTTTAGGCTCCATCGCCAAATTAAATCAAACTGAAAACTCTGGTTGCTATCGTATAGCAGTGGTAAGTACTTCATTCCTTAAAATGAATCTAATTCAGCCGCTGGATTCTCCTCCTCCGCGATTACGATGATTATCTACTCTTTTCTCTACTTCGCTCTCGTCGCCTCTATTTAGCCACTCTCCGTCCTGCCCTCCTCAGGTTATTCAAATATTCCTCTCTTAGCATTTTGTGCTATTATAACATTTCTTTGAAAAGTTGTTTTTTCAGGCTTGTCGATATCGGCTTGCAGTGAACATAATTGCAAACTCCAGCTCGTTAACATTATTTTTCTGCTTCTTGCCTGCACTTGACTGCATTGATATGCTTAGCCCCAATCAATGAAGCCTGTATTGGTTTAGTCAAATAGTGCCTCTGATGCAATCCCTTTAAACAAGCCTATGCCTGCTAGTATCTTGAGAATTTCACATATAGATTTCCTTTGAGATGTTCGTTTATATTTCCTGCTACGATCATTTACTCGATCAGCCCGTAATTTGAAAGCTCCTTCAGCACATCCTCATAAAATTCTTAGAAGCGCTGCATTGCTAGTTCCGCTTGCTACTGACTTACATCCCCATTGTTGGCCAATGCCACATCCACAGGCAGCAGGTCATATATATTTTTGATGAGGAGGATCCTAGATTTATCGACAGAAGAGTGCTTCTTTTTGCATCGAGTGGGATCCCTGCAGACTCCAAGCTTGAGGAAGTGGGGACATTCGAAATTCTAATGTCCGAGGATATCTTAAATCTTCATAATAAAAGAAGAGCTGCTTCAGGAGGAGAAGAGACTGATTAAAATAAATGAATTCACATAATTAGTCTCTTTATTTAAAATTAAGTTGACTGACTTGAATGGCCTCTTGATCACAATTAAGGGTGATCAAGCTCTCTCCTCGACAAAAAAAGGTAGTCCTTTGGAAAGGAGTGAAGACAATGCTAACTCCTCTAGAACGTGGGTGGAGAGGGTCTTTGCTGATTTCATATTATTGAAACCATTATGAGCTATTGATTTATTAAATATTTATCGAGCAAGGTCAATACTCTCTCGTGATCATACTTATTAGATTTCAACATAATGGAACTTGGTGAAGAACTTGCCATCGAAAAGATCTAGAATTAGCTGTCACACCTTCATCATCCTGATCCTTCTCTCCAACAGATTGTCTCCGTTCCAGTCCCTCAGAATCGCTTCACGCCTCTCAAGAAGAATTGGGACCAGATCGCTTAAGTTGTCATCGAGAAATGCAAGCTCAACATCAGAATGAACCCTGCCAAAAAGACTGTTGATCTCCGAGAGAGCTAGAACTCAACTGATTCGACTCTGCTGCAGAAGGCAGCTGATTTTATAAGAGCATTTATGTTAGGGTTCAGTTTATAGGACTCTATGGCCCTGCTCCGTATCGATGACTTATTCATTGAGTCCTTCGCGATAAAAGACGTCAAATCACTCAAGGGAGACCATCTCAGCAGGTGCATCGCACGAATCTCTGGTGAAAAAGGCAAAACCAAAAACGGAATTTAGAATTCAACTCGGACGAGGATCGTGCTGGCAGACAGCAAGGTGCACATAATGGGGAGCTTCGAGAGCATAAAGAGTGCGCGAACGGCAATCTGCAACCTGATAATGGGGAGTCCGGCGGGGAAGGTTTACAGTCAATTGCGAGGCGTTTACAAGCGATTATAATAGAGGTTATGATTGATACATTAATATTAAATGGTAGGTATATAATCGGCCGGGGCACTTACTACTCATTAAATTAATATGACAAAGGCTCTGCCAGTCAGGCACTACCGAAAGTTGTCACTCCACGCCAAGAACTACGTCCTCCAGGCTATCAGCCAACAACATCTCTCCATTAAGCGGGCGGCCAAAAACATCGGCGCCAACTACTCCTCCGTCAAGAGCTTTATCTATGCCTACCGCAAGGGGACGCTTAAGGACTTCGAAATGTTTTAGGGTTAACTATAGTAAACTTAGGAATAGAACAAGAATAGATGTGCGTTGCAGGCCTGCGTGTCTGCAAGGACCTCGGGCTACAGTCTGCAGCTGAAGTGCTCCATCGGCATGAAGGTGGAGTTCGACGGAGATATTTGGAACGGAGGGGTCTCAGCTTAATCGATTAAATTAGAATAGGAGTAAGCTGTGCAAGAAGAGCACAGGAAGTCCTGGGCCCATGGCCTTCAAACCTTTTCTTGTTTCTTATGACTTGTTTAATTATAATTTCAACCCAATCAGCCTTTAATTATCATATCTCAAGTCGGGTAATCTTTGATGCGTACAGCACATCTTCTCGCATTATTCCTTTCGCCAAGCCCACTCCTCCTTCGAAGGCCCCCACCTTCTTGTTTAGCCACACACGAATTCGCTTTGAAGACTTGAACTTGTTGCGGTTGCGCATCTTAGCCTCAAAGTGCTGCAGCTCCTTTACTTCTCCCAGCAGCCTTAACTCCAGCTAGAGACTCACCTCCTTCACCTGTTGCTCCTCTTAAATCTAATCCTAGTCATTGGCTTTCTGGACTTTGGCCCTACCTTTGACCTACTTTTCTATGAGAGGTCTGCTTTTGGCCTTGAATTTTATTGGCTGGCGATCGGCAGTAGCAGATCCCTAAAAGGCGAGAGGCCTGATGAGTGGGGGCAAGGAGAGAGTGCTGGGCTAGTGCTAAAGTGAGAGCCAGCGTTCATTGAGGTCGTCATGGTGAAGTCCTTGGGAGTGGAGAGAGTCCATGAATTCAAACTGAACTATGAGTCAATTTAGCTATTTTTATTTTCACCAATGCTCAAAGTCACATTCATACTCGCTGTCTTTGTGCTCTCATTACTCGCCCTGCTCTTCCTCACCACTCCCACCTACAGACCCTTACAACTCCGCTCTGCTAATGTCACCTTCCATTCCTTCGGCATACCGAGGATTAAAGCCAGTAACCTTGTCGACGCCTACTTCGCCATGGGGTATGTGGTGGCCAGCGAGCGGCTGTTCGAGATGGCCAAGAAGCGGGCAGTTTCGTCTGGGAGACTGTGCGAGCTGGTGGGCTAATAAGGGAAAAACCTGGATATCTTTTTCAGGTAGCTGGGGCTGGAGAGACTATGTCAAACAATTGCATAGAGGATCGAAAAGTAGGATCCCGAACTCTTCTAAATCATGAAGAGCTACTCAGAGGGAGTTAATCACTTCGTCTAAAGCAGCCTCACACTCCCTTTTGAGTTCCAGATTCTCAGGGCCGGCTTCGAGCCGTGGTCGGTGAAGGACTGTGTGCTAATCTTCAAGCTTCTGGAGCTGCACCTGACTGAAGGAATATAGTCGACTGTAGGTAGATAGCGCATTAGGGACACAGGACTGGACGACGTATAGTTGTTCCCCCTTGGCAGCTAGACTTATGAGATTATAAAGGATAAGTATTTCATCGTTAACGATTAGGAGTTAAGATAAACTAAGCAATTCAAGATCCTCCTACCTGACCACAGTTAGAAAATTGACCATGCTTAAAATTTTTAGCAGGTTGAGGAGATACCTGAGTTGGTAAAAGAAACGTTTCAGTAGGCTGCGAGCAACAATTGGGTGGTGGCTAGCAGATTCACCAAATATAATTCCTCAATCCTTGCCAACGACCCACATCTGAATACTCAGATTCCTACAATCTGGTTCAAGGCCGAAGTGATCGTTCACTCATAAAACTACTATACTATAGGCAATTTCATGGAAGGATTTCCGTTTGCTTTGGTGGGCAAGACCAAGGAGGTAGCTGTCGGAGTAACAACTATACATGCCGATTGTGCTGACCTCTTTAAGTAGCGACTCAAAGGTGAGACCTACCTTTTCAATGGGACAAGCAGGCCCCTTCAAAAGAACATTGAGGTCATCAAGGTCAAGGGCGGCTAGTAATAGCTCATCTACACTTACAAGACACACCGTGGGCCGATCATTAGCAGAGCTATAGCTTTCGGGAAATTGTATTACTTCAAATCGAATATTAGTCTGGCTTGGACAGGATATAACACCAATTTCACAACCATCCGCTTTCTGAAGGACTTAGGCCAGTTGACTCAGCATTAGTTCCTCACCCGAACCAGGTAGCTTTATGACGGGCCCACTCAGAATGCACTTTACATCCTTAAGAATAACTCTATTGGGTACTTCGCCACAGGAAGATATCCTAACACCACAAAAGGCCCCCAGTCTTACATCTTGGACGGTACTCTCCCCGATCATGACTGGGCAGGACTCCTTCCGCCTGATACTAATCTGCGGATTATGGATCCCTCCAAAGGCTACATTGTCACAGCAAATAGCAAGCCTGCATAAAACTTCTATCTCAACACCTTCGAATCTAATTTTCTAACAGCTCGCATGGTCAGAATTAACAAGCGGCTCGAAGAGTTGACTGCACGAGGCAATATAACTACTTAATAGATGGAGGACCTGCAGTTAGATACTGTGGATTAGCTATGTCTGAGTGCAATACAAGAGATCAGTTTGAGCATCAAGGAGCTGGCTAGCTTCGACTGCAATTTCCGGTCTGACAGTGTTTTAGCAACTACTTACACTTTACTCCTGAAAAACTTGGCTGTGATTCTCTACGGTTAGCATTCAAATTTGGTATGGTACATTGCTTTGTACAAGAAGCTGCCTATGATCCATGCTCACAAGGCCCAGCTCTTGGAAGCAATTCACGCTGATCCAAGTTATGGTAAGCCCTTTGGAATTTATCTTAGGATAGTCTATCCACATGCACTCTCTAAAGTGAGGGTGCTTGACTGGTTGTTCTCAGACTAGGACGAGGGGGTTGGCAATTAAAACACTATCAACGTCGGAAAAAACCGAGTTCTGGAGGGCAAAAATTAGATTTACCACACAGCAAATATGCGAATGGTGGCCAGCCTGAGTGCAGAGAGTAAAAGCTATTGGAGCAGCGATTTGGGCCAGAGCAGCCACTGGCTGTCAGCACATCGGACTGATTTCAAGAAGCAGCGAAGAGTCTAAATGCGGTTACAGGATGATCAATTATTATAGGAATGAGCAATGTAAGAGATCTGCTTCAAATCCTAGAATAGCACAGCGTTTAACATAGAACTCAGCTGTCGCAGACCTTACGCGACAACCTCACTAGGCGTAAAAGGTAAATCGCCTTCAAGCGCAGACCGTTGGAGCGATCCTAGTTCGTGTCGACCTCACGGTCCGGCGGGTAGTTCGAGGGGCTCAGGTTAACCAACTACCGCTATATCAGCCAAATGTAACGCTAGAAGCTGACTATTCGCACATTAGACAAAAATTTAGCACGATGTACATGGCTGACTAGTCAAGATGAAGCTGGTGGATACCTCGATCTATTCCTTCCCCATGCACGAACGAACCTACGACAATGTCACCAATCCTAGATTCAACATGCAAAACAAGTCCAGCGTTATCAAGAAGCGCAAGCTGTATTAGCTGCAGCGACTTCTCGACTCTCAGAACGGGAAGTCGAAGAAGAGAGCGATCGAGCTCAACAGGAGTCTGCGGGGGCCAGAATTCGTCCCGGCAGGCAATTCTGAGTAAGCTTTAGAAAAGACATAAAAATTGATAAAATCAATAATGAGGTAGTGAATCAGAATTGTTTGCAGCCCTCCTGCACAGTTGCAGAGTTTTCTCCGCTAAGTTTGGCGAGGAGCTGTTGATTGATGAGCTAGGCCCTTGAGTCAGTCTATTACATCTTCTGCCTTACGTCAGTAATTAATTTAATTTTGAGCTTCTAATTTTAGAGTTTGAGGGATTCAATCTATTGCTGAAGGAGGATCATTCGTTCCCTCCTGATCCAGGTCTAGACCTTGGTGCACTTAATCTCATCGGAGAGCATGCGGTTCTTCTTGTAGAACTCTTGGAGCGTGTATCGGCTGGCCATGTCCGAGATCTTGTTTATCTCGTTGTACACCTAGTTCAGTTCCCCCATCTAAAATGGGTTTTGCTCCTTAAACTAGAAGTTTTCAAACTTAGAGAGCCGCTCCTTAAGCCTCTCGCACTACTTTAGGGCACTGTCCAAGCGTGAGTTTATCTGCTACTAGCTCTTCTGCAACTGTTCGATCCTCTTGCTTGATCGCTTCAGGAGGGCCTCCTTCTCCTCCAGCATGTTTATCGCATGGTCCAGCTTATCGCTCAGCTAGTAGTTCCGCTTGTAGACCAAAGACTAGTCTTGCTACTAAGGCTCAATCTCCTTTGTGGAACCGTCTCCCTATCTGATTGTGTTTTAGAGGCATTCATAAAATTGGACAGCAATCTGGTCTTGGCACTGGCTGATAACAATTTTGAATTGGTCCAGCAGTCTTGTCATTTCTTTGATCAGCTGCTAGTTCTTTAAAGTCTAATCTTTGGCTTTAGAGAGCTTGACCTCAAGGTAGCGGACGAGGTCCTGCGATGAGCCGGCAGCCTCAAGCTTTGCCCTCTAGTTCTCCTTCTTGAGCTCCTGGATGATCAAGTTGGATTGTGCCTGCTGATTGCGCAGCTGTTCGTTTTACCTCTTGAGAGAACTTACCTCATCCTTGAGGAATAAGATCTATTTGTTCTTCTATAGAAGATTGTCCTTCAAAAATAGATTGACCTTCTTCTCCTAGGGGACATCTGCCTTCACCTCCTCCTTTAGGATTATCTACGGAAGCACTTCCCGGATCTTTGGTGTTCTCCCTTTCAAAGCTACTCGATTCACCTTTTTTAGAAGCATCGCTCTGAACTCGTCTTTCTTGAGGTCCTATTTCACCAAGGAAACGCAGGCACACAGGAACTTAGCAAAGTCATTGGCGGAGGTTCTGGTGAACAGCTCGAGGACTATGAGGAAGGTCGTTTCAGGAGAGACCTGGTTGGCTGTAAGGCTGCTTGAAAATTATTGCAGAAGCTATTACACTCTCTTGCTGATCAGTTGCTTTTCTAATTTACTCGGTTAAATGGCCTACTAAACCATGGTGATCAGCTTTGGCATTAGCAACTCTCTCGATTTGGTCACAGCCGAGTTAATCAGGTTGGGCGAAAGCGCCCTCGTAAATATCCTTTGAAGGATCCAGAAGGCGTTGACTTCGCTGGCCAGGCACAACGTAAAGAGCACCAGATGGATCAGCCTAGGATCGAACTACAGGTTTGTCACCTAGTTCAGTAAAGCTATTATGACGTTTTTCAAGGGCTCAACAATTACACTCATCTGCTTTTCGCCCAATGCAAGGCAGAGTAACTATCGGAAACTGTAGGACAGACTGGGCAAAAGCTCCTCCTTAAGTCTAACGAGATAGGACCTGAACTTGGAGACTTGGTCGTTTGATTTGGCCAGCAAGTCCAGGTAGGACTTGAGCCGCTCGTCAGGCGGCTTGCTTAGATATTTGTTAACACTATTCTCGATTGTCACTGAGTTCTCGCAAAAGTTAATCCTTTGCTCAATCTTTAAACTCTGTAGCCTCTCGATCTAGTTTTTGCAGGGCACGCACACTCGATGATCTTATTTCTTTAGGTTTATGTCGTACACTGGATATCGGGCAGGGCCACACCCGGAACACACTGAAGCCATGCACCGCTTGCATAGGTGCTCTTTGTTGGTCAGCTTGAACTTTTTCTGGCAAATCTGGCAAGCATCGAGCTGGCCCCTTCGCGATTAATTTTGGAATGGCTTTAACATTATTAATTTCAGCAACAGCCTTTCTTGACTAGAGTGATGTCTCTAGACACAAATTTAAAAGGACCTTTGGCCTTTTGAGGTTCGCTAATGCAAAATTGTGTACTAAATCTGGACTACTGGAGCATGAGAGCTGTGTTGTTATCGATATTGACATCTTTTCCCCTGGGGAAGTCAAAGAACTAGTCGAAAAGGAAGGAATCAGAATTGCCGACATAGGCAGCAGTCTGGGCTTGATCCTCGGCCTAAAGACTCAAGGAGTCGAGTTTAAATGCCCTGAAAGTGCAGGAATAGAATTTGTAACCTTCCAATCTCTTAGCTATCTACTAGTTACCTATCTCGATCACAGCCTTCTCGACAAGTCTGACGTCTCTAAATCCAGCCTCTCTCATCAACTTCTTGAACTTCTCCAGGCTCAGCGCACCGCTCAAGCATTAGCCCCAGAGCACCTTGTCCTTCTGCAAGTCTTCAGGGATCTCCCGGTCACTGTAAACGTCGGAAAAGTAAAACTAGCCTCCCTGCTTCAAGACCTAGTAAATCTCTGCGAAGACGAGTTTCTTATCATCGCAGAGGTTGATGACACAATTTGAGATGACGAGATCAAAGTGGGCAGAGGGAAGCCCAGCGCCCTTGAGATCCTTGATGTTGCCTTTCAAGAATTCAGTGTTCTTCTTTGCGAATCCAAATTTTTATCGATGATACTCCTAGTACTTTTGAGCTACCTAAAGTTGAGCTGCAGTCATGTCCAAGCCCACGACTCTCCCTTTCTCGCCCACCAGCTGAGAGCAGAGATAGCAGTCCCTCCCAGTCCCACACCCTAAGTCCAATACGCACAGACCCTCTATCAATGCTGGGATTGGACTGCCGCATCCGTAAAACCTGTCTAAGATTTCAGGATGGATGTTTTGCAGGGCTTTCTTATGGGCGGGGGACATGCAGAGAGGGATCGTGCAGGCGTTAGTCTTGAGATCTTGGGAACCTTTGAGAGTTTAACCGTAGTACTCCTGGACTTGCTCTTACATAATTAGTTTTCACTTCGACCTATTATGCCAGTTCTTGTAGTAGCTGGGCACATCAGGCACTTTCTGTGGTATGTTGTAGTGATCTGGACCCACTATCTAACGCTTCTCCACGAAGACGTCTCTTTGCTTTTAAGTGCCTATTTTTACTCCTTTCCCCTTTAGTGGCTTTTAGTAGTAGTGGCCTGGGCCTGGGATCTTAGGCCCGTTGTTGTTGAATCTGTCGGCCATGGACATGAAGGCCGTCCTGCTGGTCTTCAGAAAGGCAGGGTTGTGTGCTCCTGGCCCGGGGACTGCATTGGCCTCAGGGTTATTAAAAGACTGCCTGCCGATAACTTCGTACTATTTACCAAAGACGGCTCTGGGTCCCGTCTTTGATTTAGAATTATTGGGTATTTAATGATTGTAATGGCCTGGCCCTGGAGTTTTCTAGCCTTCGTAGAGATCTCGTCTTTGACTGGCCGAAAGCGCTGCTCCGATACTGCGGTGCGTTTTGATGGGTGAGTATTGGGCAGGCTAAGGAAGTCCACGCTTCGAGTCCACAATTTTGTCGAACTGCGACTTTCGCTTATCCGAGCCCATCACAGCTGATGTCTTATTTTTGTGATTGTATATTTACGATTTGCTGGTAATGAATGGACTATTGGCTAGGGCCAGGGACTTTGGCCCTCTCTTTAGCGTCAAGGTCTTAGAGCTTGTTGGAGATGGTGACTCCTTTGGGCTTCTTGGTAGCTTAGAATTAGCTTTTCATGTTGTATTCGGCCGGCCCTGGACAGTTCTAGACTTTCGGGACTGCTCTCGATGTTTCCTTCCCGAATACATAATTGGATGAGTTATTCTTGCTGCCAATGGTGTTAATTTGCTAGCTATGGTATGCTGCTGGCCCTGGTGTTTTTTCAGTCTCAGTTAGGTCCTTCCGCTGACTCTTGTTGATAATCCCCATCGTGTTCAAAGCCACCTACCTACTTTAATACTGTCCCGGAGCAGTATTTGTTAGCAATTTCCTGTTAAGTTAGTTTGCAGAGAGTGTGCGTCTGGCCATGGAATAGATCGGCTGCTTGGACTTAGTGCGGAGCCCATCGGCTTTATAGGCGTTGGGTCCTGGATTTTAATTTGGTTTGAGGGGTAGATGGCAGGCGATGGTCTTTCCTTTGTTAAATTTGGAGAGCGTTTATTTGTTATAATAGCCTGGGCCAGGGTTGTCGTTGGAGACTGGGAAGGGATCGCGCTTCTTGATGGTGCTGAAAACATATGAACTTTTTGAGCGGTTTTCAAGGTCTCTGTAAGTGTTAGGGGCTGGGTAGGCACCTGGTTGGTTGGACGTGGTGACAACTTGTTACGGAAATACTCTGATTTCGTCCTCCTATTGACCACCCTGGCGAAGACTTGAAGTGATAGTGCATTTAATTTTATATCTGCCTAAGACTGATGTAGAAGGTAGTACAACCGACCAAGCCGAGCTACGAAGCGATGCTAGCTGGGCCGATATTGATAACGGCAGCTCACTCTGCTGCTCTAATGCGAGGCGGAGCCATCTACAAAGAAAAGGAAAGAAAACATTTAAGGTAATGGTACACCAGCTTGATTGCCACAAGGACTGCGAATAATCTCAAAATCCTGATGAAGGAGAGCGGATCTCTGTGCATTTGGAAGTCTACCCACAAGCTAACCGATAACGACTTGGACCCCAACTATCTACTCTAAATGAATAAGCATCTCTCGCCCTTCCATCGGATGCTGCACTGCTTTGCCTCAAAGCACAATGGAAGGCCGGTGCTCCACCTGGATATCCATGGAAAAATGGACCGATCTGATAACTGCTAGATCGAGATTGGTACCTAGCCCATGAACCAATTGTGGGACTAATTCTAGTTTCGCCAACAGCTAGGCAGTATGTTGAAGTAAGGATTCGATAAAATCTTTGAAGGAATTACTTTCAAGGGCTTCAAGCAAAGGGCGAACGTCGACCCCAATCTGCACGGGTTCTGGGGCGCCGGCATAATGACGATGACGGACCAGGCCATTAGGATGGGCATTCCCTCGTTCCAGCTGGAAATCCCGCTACAAGTCAGAAGACTGATGTTTAGCTAGCCGAAGTACTGTTAAAGCTTTAGCCAGATTGTTTTCGAGATCTACAAGTTCTTGGTCGTGCCCTGGTTCAAGAAGGAGCGGACAATATTAGTCGAGTAGGAGCTGGGCAAACACATTTTCCTGAGGAAGGATTTGGAGGGTCTCGAGGAGGAGCTGGAGCTCTGGGAGCAAGATAATATCCTCAAAAAGAAGAAAGGCATTTGACTTTGTTTAATCGCTTGTATGTATCAAGGTGATTACTGCGCTTAAATGACTATGCAGCCTTATGTAACCTCATCAATAAATTATGCTAGGTTTTATGCTCAAGCCCATCTAAGCTTGTTTCACTTGGTCAAGAAGCTTTTCTATCTATCCAAACGATGCCCGTTCCGAACTCAAGTTCTTAAATTCAAGATATTATCAAACGCCCTAAATTCGCAAATAGATGTCTTCAGCAATCAAATAGGTTACCAATGCTATCAATCACTGCATTTTACACCCTCTGCAATCGACACTTCAAAGGTTCGGATCTGCAGGGGCTGCAACTCAATAATCTGCTCGACTTTCTAACTTATTTGGTCGATTCCGTTGGCCGACACCTCCCTCATTGCAAGAATATTTTGGCCTGACAAAGACAGCCGTTTAGAGCCTCGCTCTGTTTGGTATAGGCTGTAATTAGCTTTTTGAAGGTCATGAAGGTTCTGGACTCGTAGCAAGGCCTTCTCCTCGCTGAGGAAGATCACATTTTCTTTGATAAAGTCTTGCCCTTTAGTTTCTTCTCCATTTTGCATCAGCCTGTCTACGGAAAGTTACTTAGGGACACTATGTGCTACCATCACTGGATCATCGTAGTCGCGCTGCCAGTTTCGTTCAGGAAACTAATCAGGCTTACTAAATTTAAGCAAATGCCTGATGTGCTGCTTAGGCCTAATGTAGTAGCCTTCACCGACTCCCTTGTAATCGTCATTGGCATTTCGGTCCAGATTCACGAAGAAAGTGCCAAAGGAATCAGACACTGTTACACCCTCCGATCGGTCCAAGCCAAGAGTGAACTTGTTGTTTTAGTCCCTGAGATATGCGAAGGCGGTAGCAGGGTAGGTATTGCCATTTATTGCGTCAAATTTCTAGATTTTCGGAGTGTGGCCGTCTCGTTGGTTGTAGGATCTTTTTTAAACCAGGAAGCCATTCGAGTCATGAAAGAGCTGAGAGGAGGTAATACTGGAGGCATATTGCACAAAAAGATCTGCCTGATTCTACATTTAGCACTTATGCATGAGCTCTATGGTGCCGTCTGCAAGGATGACAAGGTCCAAATCAAGCTTGGCTATCTGGTTTTTTTTGAATTTAAGCTTGAAGAAGGCAAGTCCAGTCCTGTTAAAAAAATGGTAGTGGGCTTATTAAATTTAAATGAAGTTTTTTTTGCCATCGTTTCCCATGATGTACTTACCGTTGGCAGTAGTCTTCCGGTCATTGAGGATTGAGCCCAAACGATTCATGTATCTGGTGTCGTAGGATTCGTAGACATTATTGGAGAAGAAAAAGCTGATGGAGACAGTCTGATCATTTTGCTTAATTTTCAGATCGGACTTGGTGAGGACAACAGTGTGCTGGCCGATCTTCAGCTAATTCTAACCCTCAATTTTAATCTACTTCATTTACTAAGGCTTTCTCTAGTCTCTTTCAAGAGTCAGCAGTTTGGACTGGTGGCCATTAAGGACCACCAGTTGGAAGTTGTAGCACTGCTTCCCTTTACATACTGACTCTCCCTTGTAAAAGGCTTCAGAGTTATGTTTGAACTTGTAGAGGATAGTCTTTGGCATGCCCATGTTCTCGAGGATGAACACTTGCTTAGTATTGGCTTTCTTTAGTTCTATCCACGTACTTTCATAATAGAGTTTAGTCACTTAGAAGCCTTCCCCATTGTAATCCCTGATTATCTTGTTTTCAACCTGCCGGACTGCGTTCCGGAAGTATCTAAAGAAGTGCTAGTAGACCAGTTACTTGCTCGTGTAGGTGATCCCGTCGTGGTGCTGGGCTAGAGAGACGTTACTCTCCAGCTTCCTCAAAAGCTTCAAAGTGTCTCTGTTCATCTTCCCTTTTTTGAATAGATACTTCCGAGCCATGTTCAGCAATCTCGACCCGTCTCTGAACTATTTCTTCAACTGAGGTCCAGTGGTAAAGTACCCAGTCCAGTAGTAACCGTGGTCCCAATTCGGCATGAAATCCACGCTCGACTACGGCCACTCCTATTTTCGTGTTAGATCGAAATACTCAGTGGGATTCATCCACGTGGCTGTGGTGCAATTCTTAGTCTTGTTGATGGTCTTGAGCATTTCGTTGATAAGCGAGAATTCTTCAGCTGGAAACATCTGGAAATCGTTGCCGTAGAATTTGAAGAGATGTTCTTTTTTGTAAAACTTTTTTTCTGCCTCAATGATATGGAAAAGGTCTTCTGTAGGAGAGTTGTCGTTCATGGGACTGTAAAACTAATGCAGGAAAAACCTAAGGTGAGTCCGCACCTTTCCATATGTCAGGTTGTTACTTCTGCTCTTAGGCACCCATATAAATTCTAAGGGCTTCCCGTCCATTATGTAGTTCTAGTCGACCCTCTCGAACCCAAAGTTCTAAATTCCCATGAGACTCATGACAGCCACATTTGAACTCGAATGCCCGAAGGAGTCAGTATTCCATCCTGTGTGCACTTTGTATCCGAATTCGTAGTGCAGGAACTGCATACCAAGAGTATGTATTTCGATTAGGTCGTCGTAGTAGGTGCAGGCCTAATCCTGTTCAACCCAGGCTCCTCCGACTATTTCCCAGGAGTGCGAATTTAAAAGGGTTTTGACCAAGTCCTTCTGTTCATTGGACAGGTAGATGTACCAATCCCAAAAGAAGAAGACCTAGGATATGAAGAATCTGAACTATGGATTATACTTGGAGGCTTGGAGAGCCTGATCGAAGATCTAGCCGGAACTGCGCTGGTTCATCTGCCTTAGGAAGTCCCACATCATGAACCCCCTCGTCCTCAGCTCGTCGTAGTTGTTCAGCCAGTAGATGTCAAGGTGCGAATGCACGGACAGTCCCAGATGGGTCCTGTTGATGCATTCCTAAGTCCAAGCTACGGCCCAAAAGATTATTATCATTAGTCAATATCGTGAGTAATCGTATTTACGACTATGTAGTTGGGGAGGACTTGCAGCTCGCCTGCTCTTTTCCCCTACCTTCGCTTCCTTCTTCTCTACTCGCATCTACGGACTTCGCTAACGCTACATTTCCTGGATTTTGGGGCTGGCCATCCGATAGTTGTAAGCTGGAGGCTGCATAGTCGTCCGGTAAGCCGCTGTGGGGGACAATCTTCGCTCCAAAGGCCCTCTTTTGACGGGCTCATAGTTCCTTGGTTTCCTAATATCCTCTTCAACAGGTTTTTACTATCGAGAATCTTTGAGGCAGTTCTAGCAGAGTCCTCTGACCAATCTCACTAGCTTGAAATTATTCCCGCAATTGATACAGTCTGCGCATTGGTCCAGTCGATCAGGTGATTTACTCCTGCCAGGGGACTAGGCTTTGTAATATGTGTAGAATTGTCCTCTGGACTACAGATTTTTGAAATGGGGGCGATTTCCAAAGCCGTTTGGAGATGAATTGGCGGGAGTTGAGAGGTTGATGCCTCTGTGGTGATTAAGATTCTTCTCGGGGATTTCGGTTTCTTCTTGCGGCTTGATGATTTGTTGCTGGCGGATGTTGTGAGCGTCGAGTACGCGTTTGGTCTTCTCCTTTTGTTCAAGATAGGTGCAGTTAAAGCACTTCCCGTCGATAAGTCTGGAACGGGCCTTGGTCTCATGGCAAATGGAGCAGGCCTCCTAGTTCATCAAGACGTTGATTAGTTTATAAGCTATGAAGATCAATATATCAAGAAGTATCTATTTTATTTATGCCGCCCAAGACAGCGCCTAAGAAGGAGACCAAGAAGGAGCCCTAGAAGAGGGTCTTCAATCCAGATGACTACGCCAAACCAGGACTCCCCCGAGAGGAAGTCATCGAGGTCAAGCAGGCCTTCGATATCTTCGACGGCGACGGCTCTGGAATGATCGACCCCCAGGAGCTCAAATAGGCCTTCATCAATCTTGGGTTCAGTGGGTATCTTTATAATCAGTCAGAACAAATTCGTCTATCAAATCCTTGCAGAACTGGACGACGACCAGTCAGGAGGAATCGGGTTTGAATAGTTCCTCAAACTTGCAACAGCCAAAGTTTCAGATAAAGACAGTCGCAAGGAAATTGCCAAGGTTTTTGCCTGCTTTGATCCGACCAAAAACGGCAAGATCAACAGCGCAGACCTGAAGAAGATGGCACGCGATCTAGGGTAGGACATGACGGACTAGTAGATCGAGTTGATGTTTAAAAAAGCGGACTTGGACGACGACGGTTTCGTGACCTAGGAGGACTTCTACAACATCATGACTCACAAGGTCTACTGGGACAAGTGAGTCCATCAATATATTTTTCTTATCAAATTTATATGTACCAATAAAGAGCTGCCCTCGTCAACTCCCTGCTAGCCAAGCCCATCTCATCTCGCTTCTCGGTCTCCCTCTCCCGTAGAAACGACGACCACAAGTCCCTCCTCAAGACATCCAGGCAACTTCACGATCATCACCTCTAACTCCCCATCAAATAGCTGAACCCTAGAGACCTGATCGGCAAACGGGGCGTCTAGAATGAATTGTCGGCGAGCCTGTTGGTGCGGGGAAGGGAGAGCAACAGCAGGATCGAAGAGCGTATTAAATGCATAACAAGCCTGCAAGAGCGCATGAGAAAGTTTATACGATGAGTCGATAATCAATACCTTCTGAAGACTGAATCGATCTGGCCCTCGTATCTAAGTCTGGACAAGGAGTCCCTCAGGTTAACAGCTCGCCTCAAGCCGTTGTCCTCTCCCAACCTTCTGGAACGTATGTCCTGATCAGCAGGTGTGTCCACTCTGTACACGTGATTCTCAGTGGCATAGCCTGGCATCCACCTGTTCCCGTAACCTCTGTTGAAGTATCCGTAGCCCCAGCCTTGAGGAGTCTCGTAGGCGGTGTACCCTTTACCGTAGGGACTGTAATTGGTTGTCTGGGGGACAAAACTATCGTTGTTGTGGTAGGGTCTCCTGGCCTCATAAGAGCCATCGAAATGCCTATCATGGGGCAGCAAGTCGTTCTTGTAGGAAGTGAGGGGGTTGGTGACAGCGAGTCCGTGGCCAGCCTGGCCGTGTCCTCGGTAGAGTGGAGTCCTGTCAATCGATGAGTAATACGACATTTATTTTTACAAGATATCCACTTTCTTCCAATATACAGTTAATCTAATCAGAGGAAAAACCAGGCCCACGCGACCGCCAGTCCCAGCAGTCCGCCTGCCACTGTGTCCAGCACATAGTGGCACATGAAGTACACTCTCGACAGACTGACCCATCCCACAAAGGCGACGGCGAAGGGCCAGCCAAGGCCGAGACGAGAGGCGAGAACTGCGAGGATAGCAGCCTGACATGCATCTCCACTGGGCATGGAGTAGTTATGCTCCATGTTCCTATAAAAGCTTAATTTCTTAGGATCAAAGGATGGTCTTGGTCTAGTCAAAAATAAACCTCTTGAAAAGGCCCTTGAGAGCAACAGTCATGACCACTCCACTGACCACTGCGCACAGGAATCTTAGCGAGAGTTCAGGACATAACTGCCACCCCGCAACTAGCAGCATTGGCATCACGTACTTGTTGGTGAGCAGTGCGGGAGGGAATAGCACGGCGTCGAGCAGCGGCGAGTTAGCCTCGTGGAGAGGTAGGGAGAGCCTAATGTCAATGAAAGCAAACATTAACTTAATAATCAGATCATGAATTTACTTACTTAGTCGTGCCTGAGCTCGGAAAAGTAAGGGTGTTTCAGCGCCTCCTTTACTGATATGCGCTTTGACGGGTCCAGAATTAGCAGTCGCATCAGCAGGTCCATCCCTGTCCTATCCATATTCGGCAGCACCTATTCCAGTCTCGCCGCCTTGAATTTAGGGAATGTGTTCTTGTAGTCAGGCAGTTTGCTCAGGTTGGGCCAGTCCGCACTAGTTGGAGTGCCAAAAAATTGGAAGATCTTGAAGATCTGGTCGATTTAACAATCGCCTGTAAATAAAGCCTTTTTTTAAACCAACTCAGCGAAAATGCAGCCGATAGCCCAAATATCTACCCCAAGGGAGTATTGTTTTTGTCCTAGCAAAATCTAAGGCGCCCTGTACCACAGAGTCTAAATTTCGTGAGTGAGGGTCTTTATAGGCAGGCCAAAAGCTCGAGCCAGCCCGAAGTCCGCGATTTTAATAATGCCGTCGCGGGTGATCAATATATTTTGGGGCTTTAGGTCCCGATGTATGATTCTACGAGAGTGGCAAAAGTTGATACCGTTGAGGAGTTGGAACATGAGCAGTTTAACCTCATGGCTCGTGAATCTGTTTTTCAGATTCTTCATGTGTTTCCGAAGGTCGTTGTCCACAAATTAGAAAACCAAGTTCAACTTCTTTTAGGAGGGGGCGTACTAGACCTAGCGGAGGCCGACTATGTTGGGATGGGGCTGAAGCTCCTTGAGTATGGAGATCTCCCTCATGGCTGTGGAAGGGACACCTTCGTCCTAATTGTCAAGCTTGATTTTCTTGAGGGCGACATAGGAGCCGAGGTGATCCCTGCACTTCCAGACGATGCCGTAGGTGCCTTCGCCTATTTTCTAAAGTTTTTCGTATTTCTCTTTAGAACCCAACATATTTGAAATTAACGGATGAACTTCAACACATATATTTAATCATGGACAAAATCATGTCAGAGATCACGCGCACTGCCGAGACAGACTTCAAGGCTGTAGAGGAAAAGACCGAGGAGCTTGGCAAGAAGGTCATCTTCAGCTGCTACTCAAGGGCAGGCTCCAATCTTAATAGATTCGCGGATTGTGTCCTGAAGGCCCAAGAATCATTGAAGTCACAAGGAGAGCGGACAATGATAAAGTTCCAGTACATTGCGATCTCCGTGTAGGAGTGCCTAAACCGGAAGTAGAGCAACTAGGCTTGCAAGGAGAAGGGAATGAACTATCTTCGAACGATGACCTCGGAGATGCTCACAGATCTTGAGAAGATAGGAAACTTTTGATTGGATCAGTCAAACGAATTCATGCTGATCAGTTCTGCCTACAGCTTTTACTACTCCAGGCCTAGCAGCAAATCGATTTGCTTGTCCAGCCACTCGTCCATCTTCTAGAGCTGCTGGTCCAGTTTCTCCATCAGGAACACCAACCTATAGTACAGCCCTTTCTGACACTTCTTCTTGCACTCCTTCTTCAAGTCTTTGCGCTCTTCCAGCCGACGCTTTAAGAGCAAGCTGAATTACTTCTCTTTAGTCAGTTTATACTTGTCCTCTAACAACTCGACGACCTTGCCGGCTCGGCTGGATAATAGCTGGATGTATCCCTCGAGCTCTGATTCATTTTTTGAGGTAGAATTTAATTTTAGTTGTTGGTAGCCTTTTAGAAGAACTAAGTTCTCCGTGAATTCGTCAATAAATGCAGATGGGCCGTGCTTTAGCAGGTACTCTATCAGAACCAGAATCTTGCAGACGCGTTTGGCCTGCTTGACTGAGTACTAAAAGAGTCCAAGTTGCTTGAGGATGAGGGAGAGGAGCTAGTCGAAGTTGTTGAGTTCGAAGGCGGCAGCGGCCAACAGCTCCATTTCGGAGAGAGGGAGCATGAGGTGCTTGTACTTGAGCAAATAATCGAATGTCAGTTTGATTTAAGACTCCTGTGTTCCGAATAATATACTTTACATATTGACAAACCTACTGATGCCAACTCTTCTCTCTGATACCCGTTTTTAACAGCAGGTTCAATAGCTCAGGCTCTCGCTCAACCGACTCTCAGCATATGAAATATCCCATTCCCTGGCCGCTACTTCCACCCTCTAACGTTCCTTAGCAGTTAAGAGGCTATAGAAAAGGTAGCAGCAGGATAGCGAACGTAGGAGAGCCACTTAGGCAGCTGTGCGTCAGTCACAGTCCTAGATGAACGAACGCTAACAGCATTTTTAGTTAAGACTGCAGGATCTGTGCAGGAAAGTTGTGCAAGAGAACCACTACTTCAACTCCCAAATCCGGCCTAAGACGATAAACTCGAGCAAGTTGTTCTAGATCAAGGAGCTGTAGGAGAAGGCCTAAAAAAACTGGATGAAGATCCAGCAGTCTTGCCTGCAGTAATAACGCGATTATCGCTAGCAGCTGAAATCTCTTTAGAACTAGCTGTGCTTGGTCCTCAAAAAAATCCAGTCCTGATTCAAATCGATTTCTTGTAGATAGTCATCTGCTACTCTAAAACGCGTCCGATCTACTCCTGGTCCTCCTTGCTCAGGCTGAAAGCCATTGCAAAGTTCTTGGAGACTTCTCTAGGACTGTCATTCTCGAAGAGTCCGATCCGTCCTGATTTTCCGTTGGGCAGATTGACATCGAGGTAAACCAAGGCCTTCCGCTGAACGGCCTAGCGATTGAGGAAGGAAGGCGCCCTTGATTTTTTTTGTTTATCAGAATATTTTTCCGAGGGATAATGAGTTCCATAACGGATTCTTTAGATCGACCTGTCAAAACCTCGGACAGGTTGTTTGGAGTGTTTCTGTCTAGACTTGTTGGTGTTGGGATGGAAGGTGCACTCAGGGTCGTGGTTTTAGGAGGGAGGGTTGGGGTGGATGTGCTTGCACTAGTGGTGTCGAGGTCTGGGACTGAAAGCCTCTGTGTTGATCTTAGGATGAAAAGTGCATTACCTCACCTAGTCCTTTTCTCTTTATTCTTTTAGAGCCTTAAGCTTGTTTACTCGCTGCTTATCCTTCAGATACAGCAAGTCTGGTCGGTCACTCTCCCCAGGTTGACCTACTCGTTCCAGGAACTTTGATGTGGCTGTGGCCTAGAGCTTGCTGGAAGTCGACGAGAGGGCAGGCTTGAAGGTGTAGTTCCCATGGAAAGTCTCGAGCATCTATTAAAACTTATTAGCCTTAAGGTAGCCAGTTTTGACATATGCAAGTCGATCTGAAGTGAGTTTCTGCCAGTTACCGATGAAACAGTCTACTCGGTCCTGACTGACCTTATTTATAGTCTAATCGAAAATATCACTCAGCTCTTGCTCCCAGTAGGCCAACAGCAGAGTTCTTAGGGTCCGCCTTTTTTCGTGCACATTAATCGAATCCAGGGCCACTCGCAATATTATTATGACCACGTCAGCCTCGACTTGGTTATCATCAAGCCCACCGGAGAGGGCCCACAGCTCCTCGAGTATGGAGACTTCCTGGGCCTTGCGCTTTGAGTCGGCCTTGGGGAGGCAGAATAGCCTGAAATTAGAATCGAATTGGAGGACCCTAAACACTTTGAGGACAGTTAGAATTCGGCCTATCTGTTAAAAGGATAGCAATCTCGTATTTTAAAAGTCCGCCTCTCGCACCGCCAGCTCCACCTACTGTTGCACCTTCCCGCCCAGGATCTGCGAGCTCTTGAACCCTAGGCCGATCGACACCTTCTAGCTCTGCCCTCGCTGTTTCCGGAACTTGGCCTTAATCTGTGCGATGAGCTGCAGCTCCTCGCGGGAGAGGGGTGATCTACCGGAGGGCGAGGAGGGCGAAGGGTGCTAGAGAGTGCGAGAGGGATCAATGGCAGAATAAAGGAGCGAAGAGTCTTATAATGTCATGTCAGTTAATTGTGTGATGTAATGAAAGCAAGAAATTTGATTGGGCAGTAGCGGGAGTCAGTGCGAGCTCACAGCCGTTCTCAGATTATTAACTGTCCTCATCTGTGGCAGTTAATTGTTATTCATAATGGATCCGAGAGAACAGATAGTCTCAAGACTCGAGCTGTAGAAGCACCAGCTAGCCTGCCTTCTGGGCTCGCAGCAGCTGCTTCTCCAGAAAAAAGTGCAGCTCTAGATCGAGGTTAAGCGAATCCAGGACTAGATTTCGTACCAGCTGAGATAGGTCGGACTCAAAGACAAAAATAGAAAGCAGATTCAATTAACACTAAAGGAGGAGCTGACTGTCCTGCAGTCCACTCTCCGCTAGAGAAGGTTCGACTTGTAGTAGCTTTAGACCTAGGAGCAAGCTCTGCGAAGACTCAGCGAACGCCGAGGCGAGGAGCAGGGCGAGTCCCAGAGAGAGCTGGAACGCCTCCGAGCCGAGGCCGAACAGCTTCAGGATTAATCCGCAAGATTAAAGTAAATCGAAAGGGCAAATAAAAAGGAGAAGCAGACACTCTTAGCGAAACTTGCATCTCTCGAAACTAGTGAAAGGGGGTCGGCTCTTAAGGTTGGCGAAAATTCATACGACCATCCCGTCTTCCGTCGACTGCAAGACATCCAGCTCCACTTGGAGAACAAACAGAACGAACTCCGCGAGACTGAGGAGGCGGAATCGGTGTTAGCAGAGGAGAGTATGCGGCTTAAGTAGTTGGCAAAAGAGCAATAGAGAACGGTAAAGGAAATAGTCAAGGATATAAATGAGAACACTCTGTTGAAGAACCAGCACTACCAGAAGCTGAAGCACTTCTAGTCCCAGATAACTCTGCAGCATTGCTTAAACCAGGAGCTCCATAGTTGTAATCTTATAACCAGCCAACTCAGACATGGTTCAGCTCTTGTCTTAAGCAGACCGAGAAATAGCCTCCTTCTCTGATGAGGCTGACTGGTTCGCTGCATAAAATCAGAAGATTGTCACTTTGAACAAAAAACTGTGCAAAGACACAGACTCTACGAACGTATTCAAGCAGAAGCTGGTAGAGCTAAACCGGAACCTGCAATAAACACTGTGCGGGAACCTTGATGAGGACCGGCAGCTGGAGCGGTTCTTCAAAGAGAAGAACAACCACCGGCTGCTGATCTGCACGAAATGAATGCATCGTTACAATGGCTGTTATTTATATATGTAGTTCTCGCACGAGGAACTTTAACTTGCAGGTCTGCCTTACCGCTAGCAGCTTGTCAGGCACAGGGCCTCGTCCCTCCAGGAACTCAACCTCGACAACGTGGAGGCCAACCTCCACGCAATTCGCCTCCGCAATCGGGCCATCGCACTCTCACTCCGCGAATAAGGGCAGTCCGGCGCAGATGGCTACATTCGAATGCAGAACGAGAGTAATCCTGATGCAGCGATGATGGCAATGACTAGCTAGATCTACCGCATGGCAGAAGATAACCCGTGGCAATAGTAAAAGCCAAGGACAAAGATCATGAAGGGAGAGGAAGACTTCCTGAATAAATTCAAAAACTACCAGCAGAGCAAACGCAGGCGAGTCGAATCGGAGTATGCGAAACCTGACTTTTAACTCTATCAGGCAACGAGTCCCAATAAAGAGCGGCCTCCTCTCCCTAATCGCTCGCAATACCGGTAGAAGGAACACAACTAATCTTCATTGAAGTGTAAGGATAATCCTAACTATTAGCAGTAATTGATCAGAAAGGTGTTTGACTATTTCCGATTGGGGACAGCTGAAAAAGAGGTCCTTAAATGCGAGATTGTGAGTAAGGTGGACGAGCACGAGGGCTTGAAAAGGATGCTCAAGGCCAAGTCCATCCAGGCCTTCAAAACTGCAGTCTTTAACTTTCCTAGTTTAAACTATGATAGGCTGACATACAAGGAGTTCACTGACTTTTTTAAGGTCAGAACTCACATCAAGGATATGTAAAGCGTCGGCAAGTTGATCCGATAATCCAAGGGACACCAAGACTCTGAGGAATAAAAACTTAGGAAGAAGGGTTGTCTGCTCTCCATCCAGACTGTCATGCTCCTTTAGAACATTTATAAACGATTGGATACTCATAATGATATGCTGGTGAGTCGGAGCCATCTTATCGCAGAGCTCCAGAAGGACGCCCAGCTAGTCAAGCTGATGCTTCAACCGGCAGTGTACATAGAGTCGACTAAAAAATTTGTAAGTTTGTAGCAGACGATAAAGCGGATGGCATGCTAGGGCTTTGGAACCAGCCTTTAATAAAAACAGCGAAGGGAATTCATATCACTGAAACAGTTCATGTCTTTTTTCTTCAGCGAGGGCAAGAGTGCAGAGGTCGTCCCCTTCCACCTTTAATTCAAAGAATTTATCAACAGTTTCTGCAATATTTAACCCGAGGATTAAATAGTCATAAGCGAGTTAGTTTACCAGATTATTCAGAACAGCTTCATGGCCTGTCAGCGTAACCAGTCCTTTGTGAATGCCAGCCAGTTCCTCGATAATATGGCTGCACACCCTCGCTACTAAGATGTTAAAAATGATGTAGGCAGGCTGGCGAGCAGTCTGCATAAGCTAGATTGCGAGAGCGTTGACTAAGTGTTGAATCGAATGCGATAGGAGGCTGACTAATTCGTAGAGTACTGCGAGATCCTTGACTTTTTTAGCAGAAAAGGACGGCCAAGCTTCTACTACAGCAAGGCTCAGGCGCTCAGGGATCAATTCAAGAAGGACCTGCAGCGCGATATCTAATCCATCTCAAAACAGATCATCCAAAGCCGACCCTACTCAGAAATCTAGGGGTATGACAGCGACCCTTAGTACGAGCAGGAGCGAGCCACATCAACCCGGAAGCGTATGGCCTCATTCACAAAGATTAACAACCTGCAGACTGCCAAGTCCAAATTTATCTAATCTATTGTTTAGGATAAAAAAGTGTAGAATCTAAGAGGTAAACTAACTGTCCCAGAGCCCTTCAAATTCGCCTCGTCACACCTCACCAAAGCCTCCATCCCGCCCACCGCCACTTCACAAAAGTTTCACTTCAAGGCCTCCAAAGTGCCTTAGAAAGTCGCACAGGTAGGACTCTTTGACCAGATGGTCCAGGAGCAGCAGTAGCGTAAGTAGAAGATCAAGAGACAATCTATGGCTCTGACAATTGCTAATTAGAATCCTTTTTCATTTTCTGTCAGACAGTAAAAGCCGCGAAGAAAGACCAACCAGGAGAGGTAAGCCTTCCAATTCAAAGCCACTCCCGTCCCCTGGTATTGCTCTAAAGCCATGTATATGCAAATGCTAGAAAAGGCCTAACGAGATCGAAAGGAAAGAATTAGCCAGCGGCAACAATAAATGATGAGCTTGAGCAAGCTCCCACCTCGGATGGAGAAAGACCATTTGATTCAATACGCCAAAAAAATCCGTGAGGAAAATGACTACTCAAAGCCAGCATAAATGGTCCAACAGAGGCCGAAAGTTTCCCAAGTGCCTGACTTCTAGAAAATCCACTAAAAGCATGAGAGGATGATGGCACTAAAAAAGGCACATTTCAAAACCACTCTTCCTTAACCATTCAACTTCGTCCCTCCGAAACAAAGGATCAAAGCCCAGTCTACATGTGAGCATTCCGTCCCTGAAAAATAAAGCAAGAAGCTGAAGTGAAATGGTAACAAGAATGAGATAGCCGAGCGTGCAGGCGGGAACCACTCTGAAACACGAGCAGGTGGTGAGAATAAACCGAGAGCGGAGAGAGCAGCTGTAGAAGAAATAGGTATAGAAAAAGTAATAGAGTTAATTCGTTAGAGAACGTGTCAAGAGCACTATGGTCAATATCGAGTCTTGGGACAAACGATTCCAAGAGGGAGTCAGTCTTAAACGCTAGCAGGCCAAACGAACCTAGTAGCAGTACAATCAGGCCAAGCTCAACATGATCAATAATGTCAAGGCCCGGCCCAGCCTCATAGCCCAGGTCAGCCGCAAGTAGAACAAAGTCGAGGAGATGAAGCGACTCTATCTGATGTGGCAGACGATGAAGGGCAATGGCGTCAACAACAAATACATCAACAATATCTTCAGCAAGGACGACCTCAGACTCATTCAGGACTACTAATTCCAGCTCAAAAACGGGCTCATCAAGTGATTATCATGATCCATATTAAAAAACAGCACGATCTGGAGATTATCCATCGGTTGCGCACTGACATCCTTGCCCTGCGGCAACGCAGAGTCCAAGAACAATCCTGCCTCCTCCAGCACAAAGAGCAGCTACTCAGATAACTTTAGTAGGTGGGGGGAAGGATCGTCTGCCTAAACAATGAGAGAGAGTAATAGGGGAACCGCAAGGATCGAACTTATAACGAATAGCTGCAAAGGCTTGCAGGGTCAGCTTAGTAATTCACAACATTGTTGGAGCGCGCCAACGAGGACAATCTTCATCTTTAAGAGGAGCTAAAAGTCAAAGACGACGAGCTAAAGGAATTTGTATCCGAGCTGGTCAAGATAAGTGATGAGGCTAACCACCGAGTTAACTAGCTGACCGATATTCGCAAGCGCATTGAAACTGTTAAAAAGAGAGCGGAACAGCTTCGTAACAAAGAGCAAAAGCATCGGTGCTAGCGAGCATCTGCGTAACAGCAAATAAGGTTTTTTACATAATTATCTGAAAAGCAGGAGAAAGACATCGACTTAATCAATGAATAGCTAGCGAAGATGAGGCAAGATAATAAGGCTCTTCGCGAACAACTAAATTAACGCGCCTAGGTAAAATAGGAGGATGGCTCTTAGAAGCTCCATGACAATTTGTAAATAGAAGTCGCTTTGCTTATGAGGCGACACGTCGATATCAGGAAGGACATTTAATAGCACAAGCAGAGGATAGTATAGGAGGAGGCTCTCATTCATTAAAAAGAGTAGTACTTGCGCAGGCTCAAGGAAAAACTTTCCCGCTTGAATGAGGATTGCTAGGACCAGAACCACGAGGTCGAGGCTATGAAGAAACAAGTCTAGACCTCACTTTAGCGCAGGACGAAAGATAGGTAGGAGCTGCTTGAGTTGCTCGAGAGAGTGGAGCGACAGGAGCGACAGAACGAGCGGCTGAAGCAGCTGCTGTAGCAGAACTACAGGGCGACTCAGGAGGCAAAGGAGTTGCTGCTGCAACGGGAGGGCGGAAGGAGTGAGGCCTAAATCCCGCGAGAGTACATCAGGAAGGGTTATCACCTCTGAAAATTAGGAAATCTATTATGGACTAACCTGCCGTTATTGACCTTAGGGATAGGAGGGTCACTACGATTGCAAGACTCTTAGAACAATCACTTCCGCAAATCCTCGCTGATCCCAGTGTTCGCGATCTGCACTCCTCCCAATTCCAGGCTGAGCGATAGCAGCTCATTCTTGGCCTGGCTCAAGAAGCTATAATCGGCGAGAAAGAGCAGTATATTGAATCGTTATTGCTGTAAAACACTCAACTAAAGCTGAAGATGCGTAAATTGTAGCAAGGAGATGGAGGAGAGGCAATGGACGAGATGAGGAATGAACTGGAACGTACAAAACAACGCTACTAAAATGATATTGATAAACTACGGAAGGTGCTCTAGAACGAAATGAAAAAGAACAGGGAACTCAGGCTTCGAAATAGCAACATTTTCGACACTTAGCTTAAACGACATCTTGATTCAATCTTGGCCTGCGTTCAACGAGATTATATTCTGAGGACTGCTCACCAGGCAGTCTTAGACGAGGAACTCAGCAAATAGCGACTTAGACTCATGGAGGAACTTAAGGTGTAGGGATCTGCGACTCGTCCAGTACGCTCCTAGTACGTTTAGAACAGCGCCAACCGGCAGCGTTCCTAGATCCTCTAGACTGCGAGAGGAATAATCCTCTCACCATAGCAAGAGAACAGAACGCTCGATTCCACCCACCGCAATCGCCCTTAGGAGTTCTCCAGTAGGGCCTTAAGTCCCTCCAAATTCGACTCAATCCGAAACGATTTCGATCGAGAACTGAAACAGCTGAGGACAAGCCTAAGTGCCAAGCGAGAGCGAGTGAAGGAGGCTCGATCGATAGAGCCGCTGCGACTTCAGCAGGAAATCACCACCGGTAGGTAGCAATTCAAGAGGAGAAACCGCTGGAATCGTTAATGATAACTTATTTCATTCACAGCTCATAATTCCAATCTTTGCACTTGAACGAGTCGAAGTCCAGACTCGTCCTCATTCGAGAGTAGCCCTCCGATTTGCGGCTCTCCTGCTTTACCCATTTTCTGGCCTCTCGCTAGTCCATGTACTTTCGACCTTTGTAGAGTTTGAACTGCTTAGTCCGTTAGTTGTAAATAGCGAGAGCAGGCAATTTATTAATGCTGACCTTCAAATTGTCAAGGACGTGTTTGTTGCAGAGGCCGTCAATCCAGTAAGTCTTAAACCTATCGTTGAACTCCTTGGTGAGTTTTTCGTGAATGGCAATCTATCGCTTGAACTGCTGACTAGTGGGGTTGACGAAGAGTAGAAGGCACTCCTTGGATTGACAATTTTGCTCTAGAGTTTGGCTGGACTTTGCCTGTTCTAGCTTCAGGGTCTAGACCTAATTGAGGAACTTCCTTATCAGCTTACGCAGCTGCTCCTTTATCAGGTTAGAAAACTATCCGAAGTTGCTGATTGACGGGGATCGGGCCACCTTGAACCCCGTCCCATCCTGTCGCTGCTTTTCATCAAGCGACATGAAGTCGAAGCCTCCTTTGGGAGTACCCAGTTTTTTGAGGCCGGCCTAGTCCATGGTATTGGCTTTGCAGAACCTTACAAGATGCCTGACAATCCTGTCTCGTAAGGAGTACTAGACCAAAAAGTCTTAGAAGGGAGTCTTTGAGTTGAAGATAACAGGCAGCCTGAACTACCTGACTGTGTCAATCATGCAGTTCTCGGCCTCGTCGTAGTTGTTGATCAGTCGGTAAGATTTCATAGGTCGGTTTGGGAAAGCGTTGCGAAGTTGTGCGAAGTTGTCGGTGAAGCGGACTGCATCCTGCAGAGAATCGTCAATGACAAGGAGGCAAGGCACATCGAAACCGTAGAATTAGTCCTCCTCCCATACCATCTTGCCGTAAATAAACATATTGCCGTACTTCTCTTCTAGCTCAGCAACAGTAATCAAGTTGGGGAAGAGGCCTCCGTCAACCTGCAGAATCATCAGTCGTTCATCCTGTAACGCAAGCTTGCCGATTCGCTAGACTGTCAGGTCGCGTATTCCGTATGACAGAGATAGGTCCAGCACAAAATACCTCTCCCTAGTCAGCCAGGCGTAATCCTGCAAGAACTCGGCCATTTAGCGGAGTGACTAGGTCTAGAAGGGGTCGACAGTGCCTTGGAACAGTTTAGGCGAGTAAGTTTTGGAAGTGAAGTTGTAATTGAGCATGACCAGAGCAGGTAGCTTAAAATTCCCGTACTATTTAAGCAGATTTGGCTAGTCAGTGATTGAGATGTCCAACCTGTTCTTATGGTAGTAATGTAGCTTCCTGTAGTTCTTATTTTAGGCAAGGACGTCGTCAATGAAAATTGCCTTATCACGTTTACTCCGCTCCAGGAAGCTCTGCAAGTCGAAGTTGTCGTCGAGCACGGGGATGGACCTAGGAAGGGCCTCCGACATTCTGGCTGATAGAACTTAAAAATTTAACTGTCCTCCTATGTAGGTCTTGTTAGGGCTCATAGGAATCTATTAACCTTTGAAGATTACTAATTCCTCTATTGGCACGAAAAGCGCGAAGGAATTTTAGTTTTGATGGCAAGTGCCAGTGGTCTTATTCATGGTTGCATTGAAATTGTCGCAGTCCACTATGAAAAATTTAGCACCCATCGGCTACTTTTTGTAGGCCTACAATGTCATGTTGAGGATATCAGACTGATCCTCTTTTATTTTGGAGTGATACTAATACATGAGTATTGGAAAGGAGCTAAACTCTTGTACATAGAAAGCGACTTCTAGTTCGTCCTTGAGCTGGATTGGCTAGTGCAGGTCCTTGAAAACCTGTGGGATGCCAGGGATTTCCTCCTGAGTTTCTTACGTGTATATAAAGCCTAAAAACAAAATTAACATGCTTTACTAGTGTCATGGGAATTTTCGATGGACTGGTCGACCTAGGCAAAAATGTGTATGAGAAAGTGACAGACACGGCCTAAAGCGTTATTGATAAAGCGTCTTAAGTCTTGAATCAAGTCACCACCGCTCTGAGTACCTTCTGGAGCAATTTCTCAAACTCATTCAATTAATTATGGAGCGGAGTGGGAGCCAAGTTGGTGGGCGTGATAGAGTCGCTGCCTCTGGTGGGAGAGTTCTTTGCGGGACTTAGACAAAATTATATCAATTGGTAATATTGCTAAAATTATGATAATTTTAAAGGAGGCTGGCTATAGTTCTCCCGACTGCGGGCTAGCCACTGCTACACCCAGATCTTCAAAAGCCTCTTCCTCCTCATCCTCCTCGCCGCCCTCGTCCTGGGAGCGGCAGTGGTGTGGAATGGACTAACCAGGTGGATAAAGAACGTGTACTGGGTGTGCACAGACATGGCGGGCTGCGGAGAGAGCTGTTTAAGGTGTATTTCGCATATCTGTCCATAGGGCTAGGTAATGGAATAATAGTGAAATCATAGATTTCTATTTTAAATTAAATGGCTTGAGGGAGGGTCGTTGAGATCCATCCGACACAAGGGACAACTCTCGTTCTTCTAGGCCCATCGGGACAGGCAACTTTCGTGGCAGATATGTCCGCACTGCATCTTTGAAACCAATTAGTCTAGTTGAAAATCGCATAGACAAATAATGCATTCTTTGAGTGTTTAGTTGCAATCCTTGTATAACATCGTTACAAAATTTATTTTTTTTTCCAAAGGGGAGACTATTAAAATTCTGCTATTTCTTAAGAAAAATCCTCTGAACTTTTTGAGGACGATGCAGATAATGATGAGCACAATGACGATGGCTGCTGTAAGGTACTTACCCCAGTCCTCGGCTGCTGCCAAGTATCTACATTTAATTTACAACATTTTAATTTTAATTTGGCTACTAGAAGAATGAGTGACTTTTTTCAAGAACTCTGGGGCAATATGAAGTTGTTTTTCCAATAGACTCTGGATAAAATAGGCGATAAGTTTATGACTTTTATCGAATCTGTTCCTCTCCTCGGTCCGCTCATCTCTTCCTTCAGGTCCAATATTCTCAACTGGCAATACTGCTAACAATTTTAAAACTTTAAAGGAGGCTGGCTCTAATTCGCAAGTTTGGTGGAAAGCAGTTGTTATGTCCAGGTTATCAAGGCTATTAGTCTCTGTATTATGTTCTTTATGCTCATCGTCCTCGCTAGTTATATTTTAGTTGTTTTGGCCGATGCTCTATACCAAATATACTTGGTCTCAACAGACTGTTGCAGATTGGCCCACAACATCTTTGAAAAACTATCATGGCTCATCCCAAAAGGCCGAGTGAGGAGACACTTGGTCTTGGAGGATCTGAGTAGGAGGGAGTAGAGGCGAGTGGAAGAGATGTAAAGTCGGATGGTGGAGCAAGCAAAGGCCAAGATAAAGCAAAGGCTAGTCAGAGTGTGATAATTTTTCATTTGATATATTTATTTCCGATGCGAATATACTACTCTTTTTGCCCAGACTTTATCTGCATCCATGAGTCGAACCGGTTCCGCCCTAGCTTTATCTCTTGACCAGTCACCTGCAGCGACTAAGGCCCCAGCCGTCGGAATGCCTTTATGATCGCTATATCTTATTTACCTGTGTGAGGAAGTTGGATCTCAATCTAATTTAGGGACAGCTCTCTGATCGCTTTGAATTTTTTGTTGACTTTAAATGCACTTCGAATTACTTTTGTCATTTTGTTTTAACGAAAATTTTTCCTGGCTTTTTCGAACAGTGTGGAAGTCGAGAGAGGAGTAATGATTTTGTGAGGCGACTGGAATGAGGGAGAGTGGCTGAGGGGCTTGGATTGGATCTAGGGTTGCTTGGTCTCAGACTTTGATTTCAAATATCTGTTCCTAAAGTGGTGAATAGTGGTATTTTGCAATCGGTTTCTCTAAAGACTCTGTGAGTAAAGCCTCTTGAACTCCTAGCTCTTCTTTCGGTCAGAAAGTTGCCTTCCTTCCTACGCTATCTCCATTATCTCGTATTTTTGCAATTTGATTGATACAGATTGTGCTACTGACTCGACGCTGACCTTACCATTCTCTGACGACTAGGCAGTTTATATGGTGATAGGAGTGTACTTTTCGAGAAGATGCTTGAGGTGGTGATTGTAGTTAGCCAGCCTTAGATTGAGCAGGGGAAGCAGTACAGAGAAGGGTGTTGAGTTATTAGTGGCCTAATTGATCTCTTAATAGATCTTTTTGTAGTAATTAGCACTCTAGCTTTTTCTGCTTGTGAAAAACAAGCGCTCTTTCTCGAAGTTCTAATATATTCGGTTTAGAAATCTGAGGCCCAGCCTCTTGCTCTACGAATTTATGTGTGCCCTGCTGAGCGAAAACAAAAGACGATGTTCGTGCGAGAAGGAATCCCTCAATGCGGAGAGAAGGTCAGGGAGGGAAGCGAAGGGGGCGAAAAGATGGGTGATGAGCAAGAAGGAATGTCGGAAGGCTTTGAGGTAGTCTTCCATGAGCTTGAAAATTTAAAGTTCCATGATAAAAATAATTTAATTCTGTTGTATCAATCAAATGGGAATTTGCTGGCTATTATAACGGATAGAAAGGAAAGCAGATTTAAAAGATCGATGAGGTAATCGAAGCAGGCCCAGTCCGAGTGCCTGGCTAGCAGAGTCCTTGCCGCCACGCACACCAGGGCGAGGAACTGCGCGAGTATAAGAAAGTAGGTGATTCCGAAGAGGGCTATGGCCAGGAGGCTTGCCAATATAAAATGAAACTTTTATTAAATTAGTTACTAAAGTATAATGAGTCTCGACTAATCGGTTTGGAGGCCCTTGATCTGCTATTCTGTCGGGACTTCATACTAATTAATTTTGCTAATTTTAAAGTTTAAATAAAGCAAACTCAGCAAGGCAGTTGCTATCAGCAAACTCACTCCGCCCAGCATTATTCGGCTCAGGAGTATGTTCTGCTTCGAACAGTTGTCCATTATGATTTAATTGCTAGTCCCGTTTAGCAACATCTCTTTAAATTTACTGCAATTCATTTAAGCATTTAATAAAAAAACCTTCGCATTTTAATTAATTGTCATCATACTACAATGTGACAGAGCTTGTTACTATCACTCAGAAGCTCATGAACCCTCTCGCCGGCAACGCCTCTTGCCAGCCAATAATCCGAATCTGCGATAAGACTGATGGACCTACCTTGGCCCTGAGTTGACGTTAATTGCTTGAAAATGAAACTGTTGTAAGGGAGAGCGTAGAATATAAGATGACTAAAATCCCTGATGGGACATTTGGAGAAGAAATAAGCTCGCTATGTCAGCAGGAGAATTCGTATTTTACCTACGTTGAACTTGCTCAGTTTGCTCTGCACCACCTTCTTATCCGAAAACTCACTTAGGAAGTCTGCTTCAGGATTGCTCTACATCCTCCCCTTGACTCTCAGGAAGTCTGCATAATTGTTCACCATCACCACCACCTTCTTGAACGCATCGTTGTCTCCGATCAGGTTCCATACTCGAGCGTTGAAGCATTTTAGCCTACTTTCAAAGTCGAGAAGACTTTTACTTTCAAAACGAATGAACTAGAGTCCCTGCCTGAGCAGAGAGGGTACGGGGGGGACGAGAACAAGTTTGGAATGGCGCTCGAAGGGCTGAGTCTCAAGGAACCTGTGCTCGGAGTAGACAATGTTCTGCCTGTATAGATGAGCACGCTAATCTAAATATATATCATGGATCTGCTAAATACTGTTCTATATTTTGCTGTAGTCAGGCATCTTATTTGAGTTCTCGAGCACCTTTAAGGTCCATTACCAGTTCTGTTGGAACAGGCAATGCGCCCGCTCCACGATTAGGATCTACACTGAACTCAGGAATGAGGCGCCATCTGAGTCGATGATCCGGTTGATGGCGAGTGGAGAGGCGATGAGGAGATGGCATCGAGTGAGCAAACTGAAGAACTTGATAGTTTTCTGGCGCTAGTCGAACTTGACTGGAATGAGGAAGTCATCGTTCTGGTAATCCTATTCAGAATAAAGTCGTTATCTGAGCTTGCCTTAGTTGAAGGTCTTCCAGCCTTTCTAAAGGAATTTGTCTAGCACTCCTATCGCATCACCTTGGAAGCCGCAAACCCATAGGCATCGCATGTTCGTAAACCCCTTACCCTTCTCGCTCTTGCTGTACTTTAGGATGTGCTTTAGGCAGTGGTCAGCCACGATCCCTCTGAAGGGGTCGATGTTGGCCTCCTCAGGGTCTACCAGGGAGACGTCATTGTACAGGGAGATGCGTCGGTTGATCAGCGATGAGAAGCTGCAGAGGGGCGTTTGCAAGGGAGTGGCGGAAAAGAGGTTGAAGCCCCTATGGGTATAGGAGAGGAGAGGAGGGGCCTAAATAGTCCTGCTGTAGTAGTCTTGGGCCTGCTAGAGACTCTAGTTTTGGAGAATTAATCTTTAGATTTTCTATTCTTACTTCACTGCCTTTTTCGGCTGCTTGAAGAAGACGTTTTAGCGCTCTTTGCCTTCTAGCTGCATTGTTGAATTGGGCCTCTTCGGCACTGGCTTCTCCTAGGACGGCTAGCGGGCGGGGGAAATGGCTTTTCTGGGTCTCTTGAGGGGCCTGAGGATGGGGTCGGCTTCGGACTTGATCTTTTTGCCCATGAAGAAATAGCAGTAGGAAGTATAAAAATTGTTCAATTATTTTTACTCTTTTTGTTGGTTTTCGAAAGCCGGAATATCATGCTGTTCTCCTCGTACAACTCCCACTTACGGTCCACCACTGCCCGCCAGTTCTAGCTCAGCAGCTACTCCTTGAACATTGCCATGAATTACCAAGGCACCTCTTTCTTCACACGCTTGATAATCTATTATCTCAATCTCTAAAGATTGCCGTCGAGCCAGTCTGTGGGGTTGCTGAGCTTCCTGCTGCAGAGCTAGCGAGTGGGTCGGGCCCTGTCTAAGTCTGGGAGGAGGGTCTGGTGTTCGTTACCGACCAGAATGTTTTTCCTATTGATAGAGTAAAAAGCAGAGGCCTAAGATTTATGCCTATATTAGATATCTTTGAATACCATGTGCACTCTCTCTATTTTCCATGATTCCAAGTTCAATTTTAGCTACTCGTTTAGACTCCGCTCGCTGATCTCCTGGAACTCGCTCTTTTGGGTATTCAGGCTCCGAGCTCGTTTCCCTAACTGCTTCAGGAACTCTGATTTGCCCTCGGGCTGCTCGAAACTGACGAGAGTTGAGAGTTGAAGAATGACTGCAGAATGGGAGTAGGCGGCCATAAGGGCAGCGTGATTGAAGTGAAGTGCGGGCTATTGAAGCGGCTCAGTGGAAATTGAATTTTACGACTATTTTAAACAAAACATAGATTTTGAATATATTATAGCATTCGCTTATCACAGCTGCAGGATCTGTACGTTTTCGCCTTTTTGTTCCCGCTTGGGCGGCGCCCCTCCACGCTCCCGCCGCTACACGCTTAGCTTCACTCGCAGCAGGTTATTCAAGTCCGTGAACATCACCATCTGCTCCTGGCTGGGCTTATAGCTTGACATGACTTCGTGCCATTTTTCGGTAAGCTGCTTGATTTCTGACTAATCGGTCTGAATGAGGTTGATGAACCACTCGTTGTAAGTCTTGAAGCTGCCACCTTTAGTTTTGCCGTCTTTCTTGCTCTCCTCATCAAGCCGCTAGTTTTTTAGTTAGAGAATTTCGCTCTTGTATTTGATAAGGCTGATCTTAGAGTCGTTGGCGTAGACCTAGTCCTTAATCTTTTTCAGCTGAGCCTTAACTGTGTTGATGTCTTACTCCACCTTGTTGATCGTCTGGTCGAACGCCTGTTTCTTTGACTTCCAGTTTCGCTATATCTAATCAGCCTACACTCTCAGCTTGTTCCTCTTCTCTAGAAGGGGCTGCACTTCTGTCTTCTTGGATTGAATTTCCCCCATGAGCTTATCGATCATCCTCCGGAGCTAGTCCATGGACTTGCCCTAGGCGCCCAGCTTGGCATCGCCTTTCATTTAGACTCCTAGTCCGTCTGGACTCAAGTGCTTCTGGTACCTGACTTTATCGGCCTCAAGGATGGCATAGGTCCTGGAAAGGGTATCTCGCTAAACCTTGAGATCCTCCAGCTCCTGCCTAGACTTGTTATAGAGAATCCTCTTTTCCTTGATTTCCTCGGCGTACTTTGCGAAGTCGTTCTTCCGCAGACCTTTGTTGTTCTTCCCCAGTTGCTACTCCTTCTTCCGGATCTCCCGCTCCAGACTCTCCATCTATTCGTTGATCCGCTTGGATTCCTCATTTTTCTTTTCTTTGTTTTTTAGGACCATAGCAGCTTGTTGCTTGTAGATGGCCAGCTTGTCGTCTTTGGCGCTGTCCTTCGAGATTTTCTCTTACATAACTGACACTGTCCGTTTCAGGTTCATCATATTGCTCTACAGAGTCATCAGCTAACTCTGCGTTATAGGTGGCTCATTCAGCAACTTTTAAATGTTGAACAACTTGTTCTGGCGCTCGCTCAACTCCAGAGCCAGCCTGTAGTTGGCGTAATCTCTGTTCTTCTTGACTTCGCTGCGAATGGTGCTAAGCATCTGTTCGGGAGTGTTATTGGGCGACATGGACTTCTTAGCATCGTTGAGGGCCTGCTGGTAATTGAGCAGGTTCTGAATGGCTAACTATTGCTGATTTTTTTGGCTCTATAGTTTCCTCTAGAGGTTGACCTCCTCCTATTGCTGCTTGCGTAGCTAGGAAACCTAGTTCTTTAGCAGGTTGTACTGCTGCTTGTTGGTGATCTTGGAACTGAGCACGTTTATCTTCGCCAGAACCTGCTCTTTCTCTGTCTCAAACTGCTTGTTTATCTTTATGAGTTTGGCCGGATTCATGTTCTGCTTCTCGAGTTCTTCAAGCTGCTCGTAAACAACCTCAAACTCTGCTTGCCCCTCCTTGAATTGCTAATGGAGCTTCTTGATTTCAGGATCACCCATATACTAGCCGGGGATGTCAATCATGGTAATGTACTTAGCGATGTAGGCGTTCTTTTTGTGCTATTAGTAGCCTGTCAGAAGAAAGTAAAGGATGGGATTGACAGTCTTCCGGTCTCCCTCGATCAACTTTTTGCTCCAAGCCTAATCGAAATTCGAGGGGTATTGAAGGGCCTTGAGCATGAATGTGAATTTGTGCAGAATGAGTTAAGGCGGGTCCTTGATAGTAAGTGAGAAGTCAGGGTCAATTTGTTTAAAGATGCGGATTAGCAGTTCCCCGAGGGCATTGGTTGACATCTCCTCGAGGGAGACGAGGGAGAGGTCCTCGCTGAAGGGTTTCTCCTTGAGTCGGAGCACTATTTCTCTGAGCTCCTCGATGCTGATGTTTGTATTTTTGCTTTTCATTTAAATATTGTATCTTCACTTCTTAATAAAGAAAGAGTTTTTTTAGAGTGCTTGCATGCTCAGTCGCTAGCTCACGTTGCTCCTCAGGCACCCACGGATCAGCTCCCGGATCTCGTGCGAGCTGCTTGGTTTCGGTGGAAACTGGATTTCCTCTCCTAAGGCAGACTAGATTCCTTTATCTGAATGGGTGAGTGGACTAAAGCCATACATCATTTCAAAGGTGATGACACCAACTGACCAGACGTCAAATTTATCTGGGACTCTCACTGAAGATTGAAACTAGGGTGGGAGGTATTTGAGGTCCTCCTTGGGAATGTAGTGCTTTGCCAGCCGATCATTGAGGTAGTAATCAGCCACTTTTATGTCTTTCTCGTCGAAGATTATTTTTTTTGGGGTGAGTCGGCCGTGGTACCTGCCGACTCCGGCGACTTTGGAGAGAGCAGAGACTACTGATTTGATGATGATCTTGACTTCCTTTTCAGTGAGTAGCTGATGTTACTTGAGAAGAGTGTGCAAGTCTGGCCCCTTGAGGTACTCTTCAATATTGACTACAGAGCGGTCTCCTTAGATGAGGGTCTCAATATGACTCGAAAGAAAGTTACTTTATTCAAAGTGGATGAGTTTTAAGTCTTGGTAGAGCTGGTGTGCCGAGTCATGGGACAGACCCAGCACGTGGAAGGGGTACCTGCGCATAACGATCACCTGCAAACTCTTGTGATCGAACGCCTTGTAAGTCTACCATTACGAGCAGTTGAGTACTTCCATTATCTGGTACTTTTAAAAAACGAATGAACTGGGCTTCCAGATGGACTTCAACTAGGCCTGCCTCCTCCTGTAAAGCTCTTTGTATTAAGGCTTCTGCTTTTAGATTGACTCGACCTGCTTGTGCAATTTCTTCAGCTCCCTATTACACATCATGTCCTTTACCGGATTGCTCATTCTCTTGTTCTTTGCTCGCTATTCCTATATTTGTCGGATGTTCTCTTTGAGCTTGTGTTATTAGTTCCCGATCACCCATTCTAGCGGCCCTTGCTTCCCCAAACGGCAAGTGTCGAAATCCAGCACTAGGTTCCTAGACTCAGTCCTCAAGGCGATGTTCTCCTCAATGATGACTTTAAGGAGCTGGGTCCACTGGCCCTTCTGGAAGGCGATGTCACGGAGAGTGTCTGCGAGGAGGAGGTGGAGCGTGTCTATCTCGAGGAGGCGTGAGGCGAGAGTCTGGGCCTTGGCTTCGAGTAGCTCGTCGATGTGGCTATTCAATTTTAGAATTTAAAAGTTATTTCCCTTTTCGACTTTCTCCATGAGCTCCTCGGCCCGCTCCTCCTTCTCGAAGTAGGTCTTCTTGTGGGGCTTGCTGCAGAGTGACTCGGCCTTCCTTTTCTTGGGCCTGGGGTTGCTCTTGGATTGGGGCTGATCCTCGTGGTCCTCGAGCGAGCGGGAGTTGTCGGGCGGGGCCAGCATGTCAACGAGTTCTTTCACGAACTAGATACTGAGTATTTTGGTCTATTCGGGGTCTTGGCCAATCATTTCGAAATAAAGTAGTAATGTTGCCTTCAGGGCAAATCAATGATTTAAACTCTCCCTTCCGCCTCCTAGGCTTCCTTCCCCTACTTCCACCTAGTACTCCTCCTACTCCTTGTTAAGTACGCCTTCATCCAGGTACTCAACTTAAGGCAGCTCCGAACTCATGCCATTAAAAACTTGCCACCTCAGCTCAACACTCTACAAATCTTGAGATAGAATTTCCAGCGGTCACAAAAGAGAGCCTACCGAAAATTGAGTTTCGAAATGCTGGCTCTGTCGATAAGGTTCGGAGTGGAGTTGATGGTTATGCTAGGTGGAGTGATGGTGCTTGTATGGGAATTCGGGGCTAAGTTAGTAGGTCAGCAGAATTAGTTCGGGAGGGGGATGATCTACGTCCTGTTCGAGGCACTTCGGCTCAAAGCCTTCGACCTGCCGCTTTCAGTTTATTAATCTTCACTTCTCGCATAGTTCGAGGGAGTCTAGGTCTTCTCGTTCTCAAAGATTCTCTATGATCAGTTCGTCGAGTGCTCGCTTATGCTCATCACTCTCCCGCCCTTGCTCTACGGCTATCTCCACATCGTCGACACGGGCGGAAATCTATTCTACTGGTCCGTCGGAGGGTTCATAGTCCTGATTTCGATCTTCCAGAGCATCATCTACCCTAAGTTCATCCAGCCCTGGGTATATCCGATCAAGAGGATGGAGGCGGGGGCGAATAGAGACCGGGTAAACAACCTAGCTAATAAGCTGGGGTTCAAACTGTAGGATATCTATGTGGAGAGAGCGTAGAATGTAAGATGCCACGCCTATTTGACTGGAATCTTCCAGAATTGGCGGCTCATCCTTGAGCAAAAGCTTTAGCAGCTACTCGAGCCTGAGGAGATTGAGGCTGTGGTTGGACATGAGCTGGGACACTGGGCCTAGCACCACAGTTTCATCAAGCTCTTCATGTTACTCCTCAAATCTCTCTTCATGTTCTTCTTGTTTGGACTATTTAGACACGACTCCGATATCTACTTGAGTTTCGGGTTCAAGTAAAAGTCAGTAAAAGTTTAAACAGACTTTTCTGGGCACAGCTCTATTCTTTCATCTCTTCCAGCCCATCGTTGCCGCCTTCGAGACGACCTAACTGCTTTTAAACAGACACATGGAATTCAGAGCTGATCACTTTGCCGTTGGTTTAGGCCTGGGGTAGCATTTGGCCTCAGCTCTATTAAAGATCAATATCAATTAAGCTATTTCTGCACCTCCAGATCCTTACTACGCCTGGTTCAAATTCAGCCACCCCACCGTGATAGAGAGGATAGCACGACTGCGTCCTTTGAAAGGAACTGTCAACTAGTCTGACGAGTGGTAATAATTACTAAAAGCTTCAGTCGACGAGTTTTGTTCATAGCGTTGGGGCGGAAAAAGTCGTTCGAGCGAATCGGGGTTGTCGATGCCAGTAAGACTGCAACGATAATTCTGAATTGAATATGTATTAGTGCCTGGCTACCGTTAAGAAATCATATTTATTGATGATAAAAAGCTCTGTGCTTCTGCCCCAGAATTTCATGCTGCCCGAGGAATCCAAGCCTAGATCAAAGCTCTCAGTCCACAGGACCCATAAGACTAATACTGAGGCTACCACTTTTGTCCCTAATAAAACTGCCTAAACCTTTACTAAATTCTTCTCCACAAACGCCAAACAGCGATGCAAGACCTCCAAGCGAAGAAACAGCGAGCCTCAGTAAACACTCCTCGAATTCCCCAGGCCTTAAACCCTCAAAAAAAGAGTTTTTTCTAAGAAGTAGATCGAGAGCGTCCGGGTTCTGGAGAGCTGGGTAAATTAGGCCTTGCAGACAGCATGCATAACCTAGAACTTCTAGATAAGCGAGCAGCAGGCTCTTAAATATTTTTTGGTCGACCAAAAAAACCTTAGCTCGAGAGGCTTTACTAATGATTAGATTGTGGAACTCTACAAAAGTTTATTCGTCCACAGTCAAGGAATTTCCTCTAAGTTGAACGACCTGCTGAGCAGCAAGTCCCAACCTGTCAGGGCTGAACTGCTCGAAAAATTATGGACGGTCTACAGTTACCTGCTCGAGTTTGCGAGCAGAGGCGTTCTGGAGACGGTGATCGGGTCAGTGCACAAATAAAGGAATCGACGAATCGCTGCTATGCAGGAGATAATTAATGGTCTTTAATAACAAATTAAGGAAAATGAAGCAGGATTCTTGAGGAAGCATTAGCACCTTATCCAGGAGCTCCAGAAGTAGAAGGAGACTCGATCAGAATTACAACTGCTATCCTCAGTCCTGCAGGAGGAGCTGCGCGTCTCGGAAGTAGGGTTCAGCAGCGAGGCTTAACTTCGGCTGCGATTCGAGCACAGGATAAATGAAGTGCACACGCTGCACGCCTAGCTGCTTTAAAAGCACAAGAGGCTTATCGAGAACTTTCAGTAGTGCTAATCAAGATTAAAAGTGTAGATAGAGTAGCACTAAAGCAAGAAGCTCAAGATAGAGCGACTTGAGCACTCTAACAGCAAGCTGAGGGATGACCTCGACCTGAAGTCGCAGGAAATTAAAGTCCTCCAGAGGCACAATGACTAGCTCAAATCCAAGGTCAAACAACTCTTCTAGAAGAATAACGACTTGTCCAGGCAGCATTAGCTGGATCACGCTCAGAACAACAAATACAACAACTAGATCAACCATCAAGATTCCAAATTGAGTGCCTGTGAGGTCAAGTACTCACTTCTCCAGCAGGACCTAGTCAGTTACACCTCGATCCTCTCGTAAAAAGAACAAACCCAAAAACAGTTGTTGGATTCGATGCTATCCAATCAGCTATAACTCCAACAACTCTCTCTCAAGCACTCCAACCTTTAGAATTAGTATAGCCAGTACCGGATAAACCTGTAGGCCTCAAAACAGCTGTACAAATAGGCTATAGCAGCAAAGCACGAGCTCGAGAACAAGCTCAAATAGTAATTCAAGCAGAAAGCCACTCTTATCGAACAAGTAAAATCTAAGGACCACCAGTTATCTAGCAAGCTGTAGATAATAGATGATATAAATGAGAGGATGAACAATCTACGAGGATAGAACCAGAGGGTCATGGAGCAGGCAGACATCCAAAGAAAGTCCCTTGAGGACGCCTAGAAACGCCTCAAGGAGCTCGAAAGCGCTTTGAAATAGACCCAAGCCAAAAAGAATTAACAGCATTAGTAACACATCATTTTGCTGAACTCCAACGAAATGGCCAAAAAGGAGCTGTAGCTTCTAAAGAAAAACCTGCTTATGGTAGCTTCTTCCTCTAAGGCTGAACTGAACTAAGCCAATAGGTCTTTCGCCTCGGCTAATAACTAGCTGGAACGGGCTATGAGCCAGTTAACAGCCCTGAAAAAATAGAATCAATTGTTGCAATAGGAGAATTTCAATGTAAAAAAGAAGCTAAGTGACTCGGAGTTCGTCTATGAGGACCTTCAAAAGAAGTACTAGCAGTCCTTGCTTTTCGTCGACTCTGAAAAGCATTATCTTAAGAACCTTGGCATTTAATTTTAGACTAATAAGAGTCAGCTCTTGGAATATACTCGTTAGTGTTAGGTCCTCCATATTAAGCTCCAAGAGAACTAGCAGGCCTTTAACGCAAAGACCGACTAATTCAACGAACGGCTCAGAGCACTCAAATGCTAGCTGGACAAGAAGTGCTAGCATATCCATCCCATGGTGTATTGGCAGCTTTACAGCCAGACTCTCTGCAGCCAATAGGCGGAAAGACTCCGGCAATAGTAGCTGCAGGTCTAAATATATCGGCTGAACAACAAGCTATCAGCTTGTCAATAAAAAAATCTTTAGTTATAAGACACATTGGTGACTAAGAATAATGAGTACTAGCTGCAGCTCCAGATAGCCCAACAAAAATTCCAGAAGCTTGAGCAACACATGCGCGAGCTGCACGAGAGGAGTCAGAAGGCCAGGCTCACCAAGGTCAAGGACCTCATCAAGGATTTGCATCATCAGAACCAACCTAAAGAGGTGGTCGATGAATAAATCGACTTCTATTAATTAATCTAAGAAAAAAACAAAGCCATCGAAATTGCCTACAAAAAACTTTAAAATTACCAGACCCAGACCAAGAAAATCAGGGAGGATTGGGATGATATGGTCCACCACAAAGACATCATCAACCAAGAACTGCAGAGGCTCATCGAGGTCGAAGCCCAGCTCAAGGAGGAAAACAGCAATATCCTCAGCTAAATATAGCAGGTTCGCAAGGAAAAAGACAATGAAGTCAATAACTTGGCACAGCAATTATGTTAGCTAAGACAATAGCAGTAACTCCGGATCCAGGAAATGCAAATCCAAATTCAGGAGTATGAGAGTGAGAACGAGCAGTTAAGGAAGAAGCAGTAATCAAGACTCTCAGGGAGAGTTTAGAGGAGCATTTCAAGCAGAGAGGGGAAACAGGTGCGAGGGGACTAGCGGTCGCTGGGCCGAGGGTCGATCCTTAACAAATTAATGAACGCCCGGAAGTATTATTCGTGATTGGGATGCTAATTTAAAATGAATGAGTAAATGCCTGAGTCGGAACGCAACTTGAAGGGAAAGGATTTTTAGCTAAAAGAGGACTAAATGCCAGCTACTCCCGTTGAGGCCACCCCCGTCCTCCCCTTCGTCCAGATCGCCCAATTTGCTAACAAGCCTGAGTCATTTTACATCACAAAGACATTCTAGCACCCTTAAGTTTTCATCAAAGACAAAGACCCAAAAACTTCCATTCAAGAAACCAAGTTTAAAAGCAGTGCGGATGGCGTTAGGCATCCTGTCATGATCTGCTGTCCACTCTGCTCGCAAATAGGCCAGACCAAGGTAAAATACATGTGCGGAAACGCCTCGATCAAATGGACTCTGCTGATGTTCCTATGCACGTGCGGTATCTGCGTTTGCCTGCCGGCTTTCTGCTGCTGCAAGGACTCGCAACACACCTGCTAGAAATGCAATCAGAACGTAGGCTACTACTAACACCCATTTATATGAAAGGTAATCATTTCTTCTATTTGACTTTAATTGTATTTTAGATACGCTCTCCTGCCAGCATGCCTCCTGTCAGTCCCGCCAGCCATACTCCTATCATTCCTCCTTCGCTCAAGTTGCTTAGTCCTGGCCCTGGACAGATTCCGCCCAGTCCCCAACCTATTCCAAACAGACTGGCGCCTGCGAGCAGTTGCATGTCAATTGATTTCGGAGGAGGGACTTTAAATTATTCATTACACAAAGGTTTAGGTTTCCTTGTGAAAATGTTACTTGAGTATTTTGTTGAACGAAACCAGGTTAAACAGGACCGCTCCTCCCATCACGAAGGCCAGACTGGGATTCCAGCCCGCACCAAGCCTCAAAAACGATATCACGTTGTCGGGGTTGGTCATCCCTGAGAGCATCAGGCCACCGCTGAAAAGTCCACCGATACCAAAGCTGGAGAGCGCCTATTTAGCAGCACCCATATTTTTTCTAAACAAGCTGGCCAGAAGGAGAAAAGAAAATACTCCTGCTGAAATTCCAGCAGTCCACGCTGGTTTCTATTATATTTTAAACTTATCTGTTATAATAAGATTATGACTAAGCTGGTTGCCGTAGAGCGTGGAGGTGGCAATCCCGAACCCCATGAACAGGCCGATCGCAGCGAAAGAGCGTTTATTGAATCGAGGCAGTCCGCAGACTCCATGTCCGGAGGTGCATCCGTTCGCTAGTTTGGCTCCCAAGCCAACGAGAGCGCCGGACAGCAAAAAGCCGATATCGGAGAGACTTTAAGCCGATTTGGCTCTTGGATGGCCTTGATAGTAATTATTGAGGGCACCAGTGAAAACCATTCCAAGGCCAAGACTGAGTCTCCAATTAAGTTCTTGCCTCTTGAGGATGTTAAAGAAGACTCCACTAATGCCAGTGATCCTACCGAAGAGGAGAAGGTTGAGGGAGGAGGCTAGGGCGAGCAGGACACCCCCCAGGGCCGCGCTCAAGCACTATGCTACGTTGAAATTAATACTCATTTATAGCATCAATTAGGATCCTTGTAGTTTTAAGGAGTTTAAATAATGAAGATTTCCTGTTTTTATCACAGCCACAACCTGGTGCTGTTCTGCAAGGAGGAGAACTGCCGCCTCCCACTCTGTCCCGCCTGTCTCGATCACCATGCTAAAATCCACTCCAACATCTCCCGCCTCCCTGACGTCCGCAAGCTAGAGGACATCATAGGCTAGGGTCTCCAAAGCTATTTAAACTATTCGGAGAGGCTTGAGGAGATCAGTGATCAAAACATCAGATAACTGACAGAAGCCAAGGCGAACTTGCAGAGCTTGAGAAGCGAGACCAAACAACTTTCGGAGAGCCTAATAGCGAAGCTGGTGGCTGTGGTGCGTTAGCAGTAGGAGGGTGCGATAAGCAAGATCTAGTAGCTGGAGGAACAGGCTATGCGGGATTTCTAGGAACGGGATAAATAGATAGAGGCATAGATCAGCAGAACAGAGGAGGGCATCGAAAACTTGTACAAGAGGAATACTATAATAAAATAGCTCATATAGCCCCGCTCCCAACGAGAATGGGCCTGGCCTGCAAAGCGCTTCATGCTCAGAAAGGCCGATAACCTGGCACAGATTGCACCCATGCTCGAGGGCTTCTTTCAGCTTTAGGAAATTTAAGAAGTTTCACATTGAACTATTATTTCGCCCTTCTTCCTCAATCACCAACGAGCTATCCTACTTGAACGGAAAATTTTTGCCCTTTTCGACGACCAACAGCACCTCATTTGCATTGACACTACCCTTCCCGTCCTCTATTCCTATAGATCCTTATTAATTATCGATAGTTATTTTATCTCGTTTTAGCCACTCTGGTAGGCGCTAAAGTAGCTCACCGCTTAGCATTCCGGCGATCAGTGCGGCTAACCAGACTCCCACTAACTTCGCATTAAAGCTGGCTAAGATTGAGAGGACTGGGCCTGGACAAAGCCCGCCGAGCCCCCAGCCTGCGCCAAATAGAGCTGCGCCAATGAGTAGTTGCCAATCAAGGGGCTTGGTGGGTGGAGGGACTTTGAATTACAGTTGGAGCAGGGGCCTCTCCAATTTGAGTATATAATAAAATGTTAAGAGGTTAAAGAGAACTGCTCCTCCCATGACGAAGGCCAGGCACGGGTTCCAGCCCGGCCCCAAGTTCAAAAAGCTTATTATCCTATCGGGGTTTGTCATCCCTGATATCGCAAGTCCCGCGCTGAAAGTCCCTCCGACCAGGAAGGTCAGCACCGATTACACTGCATCCTACTTACTTCTTTTTAGACAATTCCAGAGAAATACCAGCACAAACAGTCCTGCTGCTGCAACGGCTGTCCATATCGGATTGAAATTCGCCAATTATTCTCCTTTAAACGTTTTATTCTCCAGAATGACTCGATTGAAGACTACGGCAGCACCAATTCCAAGAGCCATAAACAGTCCGATTGCTACAAATGATCGTTTAGAAAGTCGGGGAATTCCGCACACACCATGACCAGAGGTGCATCCGTTAGCTAGTTTTGCGCCCAGTCCAACGAGAAATCCAGCCAACGCATACCCAACGTAGGACAAATTCAGCACACTTAACACTGTAAAGTTTCTGATGTAAAGAGCGATGGCCCCTGCGAAGATCATTCCAAGCAAAATGGGAATCCTCCAGTAAAGTTCTTGGATCTTGATGGCGCTGAGAAGGAGGCCGCTGATTCCAGTGACTCTGCCGTAGAAGAGGAGATGAAGGGAGGAGGCAAGTCCCAAGAGAACGCCACCCAGAGCCCCAAAGAGGCACTATGCTACATCAAATTAAATGGACATCAAAAATAGATAGTATAATAAGTTGAGAGTTATCTTTTAATTATGTCAACTGACCTGCCCTACCTCCTCTTCTGTCAGATCTACCCTCCCTCCCTCTTTGCTCATTACAACTCCCTCCTCCTTTAGTACTCCAAGATCAGCAAGACCGGGCTTTTGGCCAGGACTTGGTCATATTCTTCGCTGGACTGGCACCACGCTATGCGAAGGATGGCCGAGCGGTACATCAACATGTATCGAACCACAGTGAACTCTCCGAAGAACAAGTCTATGATTCGGTTTATGCACCTGATCGATGACATCGGCCCTTTCTATCTAAGCTGGGATGCGTTCCTGTCAACTATCTAAATGCTTGGGAGTTAAGACCAGGTCAGGAAATGGTCGCAACTGATCTATGACTTCAAGGCTTTAGGCTGCTACGCTCAGACTGAGCTCGCTCACGGATCTGATGTCAAATCCTTGATGACGACAGCAGTCTTCCACCCTTAATCTGACTGCTTCACCATCAACAGTCCAAGTGTAAAGGCGGCAAAGTACTGGCCAGGGTTGTTGGGTCGCTACTCAACTCACTGCGTTCTCCAGGCCCAAACAATAGTCAAGGGAAAGAATATTGGAGTTCAAACCTTTGTTGTCCCGATCAGAGATAGCCATTTGGAGCCATTGCCAGGTGTGAAGGTGGGAGACCTTGGTAGCAAGCTAGGTTTCATGCGAGTCGACAATGGTTATCTGCAACTTACCGATGTCAGATTACCCAGGGACTCCATGCTCAGCAGGTTCATCCAAGTCCAGAAAGACGGCACAGTCTTGGGGCTAGAAAATAAGCAGGCTATCAAATATGGTTACGGGTCCATGCTGAACCTCAGAGTAAAGTTGGCATTCAACTTCGCGTTCATGCTGGCGTGCAGCTGCAAGTACAGCAAGCCGTAGGACTAAGAGTCTGTCAAACTTGTAGGGAGACACCTGAGCATGGCGCTGGGAATGATGTTTGCTAACGGCCGGGTCAGAATCATGTTTTAAGACTACATGAAAGCATTAAAAGAAGAAGATTTTAAGAGAGCTGATAAACTACTGGTCACAACACACATTCTGAGCGCCACCTTCAAGGCGCTCTTCTCCTGGCGCATGGTCGAGGGGCAGAAGGAATTGGCCTCCGCCCGCGCCGACTCGCTGATGCTGGGGAACGGACTGGCTTTCATCCTATACGACCACATGCCTGCAGTGACTTACGAGGGTGACAACAATGTGATGCTGCAGCAGACGGCAGGATACCTTCTGAAGTACGGTGTCTCTTTCTAATCTAAAAGTGAGACTATCAAGCACATTCATGTCCTACTTAGTAATTAATGCTAATAAATAAAGAGTAGGCTTACTGAAAAACTAGGGCAAGGCCTCAACCCCAAAAAGGCCTGGGCCTAGGACCTGCAGTGCAGGCTCATAGCTCTCGCCGTCTCCTGGGGTTGGGCCAAGTTCCTCGAGTTCCTTTAGCAGGCCGCTAAGGACCTCTAATCACACCCTTTCTTTAGCACTTTCACAAACATCCAAGCCTCATGCGCTTAATAGGTCTATCGACGCCTTAGGCCTCTTCATCAAGGCTCTCTTCCAGAACCTCTGAAGGCAGCCCTCTCAGCAGAAAAAATAAGAGAGATTCTGGAGGTGATGGAATTCAACAGCTGGAGAGAGGCGGGGAGCTTTAGCCAGTCAAGCGAGTAAGGAGTGGATCTGCTCCCCGTGCCAGAGACCAAGCTGTGACCCATCAATAATGACGTTACTTCAGTCAAGTATTTAAAGACTTGATTCTGCCTTTGCCATTTGCTACTCATTATCTCTATTTACGCCTCTCGCTGCTACGGTTGCTCATCCCCAGAAATTCGAAAACTGACACCACATCTGCCGACTGGAAACGTCCCCGCCTGGCCCCCTCCGCCTCCCCTTTGAGCTGCCACACATTGGTCTCCTGAGAGTCACTCACGAGAGTGGAGTTGTCCTTGAAATGTTGTAGATCTTGATCAAGAATGAGGGGAGGCGGCGATGACTCAGCGAGTATGGGCCTGGTGAAGCTTGTACTTAAGAATCGGCTAGGGCGGGGTGCTGAAGTAATCAAGGAAGTCCTCGTAGTTCATTTCGGAGTAGAAGCGTTGTCTGTTCATAATTAATGATGAGTCAGAGGTCCAATTTGCTGGTGGAGTCGTCCATTATTGGATGGACCTGTGACATGAGCGATATCATTTCGGTGTACATGCGGCCGTGTCTGTAGATCGAGCACATCACTGCGCCCAGGCTCAAGCACAGACTCCAGCTTATGATCTGCACACAAATCATTAAGAAAAACAGGTTACTAAAGAGGAGATAACTTCCGGCGCCATAAATGTTGAACAAGTCGATGGAGAGTGCGGAGGAGTTTAATCCTGCCATAACTCCGTTCTTGGAGTCGACTGTCCCGGGGATTGTGTTGGTCAGTGAGGTTGAAAAAGTTTTAAGAGAGGCCTTTATCGTTGATATCTCCCCGATGTAACCGTTTAGGTAGCTCATCATGCTATTGCTTCCGTTCATTGTCAGCTGCAGCGCCTTTATATTATTCTTACGCTGGGTGTCCCACGTGCTTAGTTAGTATATGAATGTTGCATAATTGCAGTCAGATGGAGCGCCCACCACGTTGTATCTGGTCTTGAGTCTGTTCAGCCAATCGTTCGAACTGTCTCCGCTGGTGGTTGTGCTCAATTCCTGAGTGAAGGGGTAGCAGCCGACGGGACAAGTGACTGTACTGGAGATGTCAGTACATAAGGTTCGCTTGATAACTCCTGAGCGGCAGAGGGGGCTGGAGACGTTGAAGGAGGGGACCCAAGATTAAGAGCCGGGATTAGCATTGCAGTTCGAGTTGGTGGATATAGTGCCCGATGAAATCAATGAGAGCCAGCGAAGGGCGTTGGTGTCCGCAATATCATAGAAAGAGTTTTCCATCACGTTGGTGAAGATGCTGTATGCTGACTGGTTTGCAGATTGGATCTTTGTGTCCGAGTACCCGCTTATAAGCGACTCGAACTTTATCGTGCTGTCGAAGATCAGCTTGAATTTCTAATAGCGATCGGCGAAGGTGCTGTCGAAAGCCTTGAGGAACTCGCCGGAGCCAGCCGCAGAGCTGAGCGTATTGGCCTGGACCTGGGAGAGCCCCAGATTCTGCAGCCTCATGCTCATGTGAGTGGAATTGTAAATGCTGAGACCAATCTAGCTATTCATGAAGTAAACAGTAGGGATGCAAATACCTAGAAGAATGGATAGAAGAAATCCCAAGTACGTGAGCACAGCTAGGATCCCACAGGAACAGAAGATGACCTTCCTGAATTAGAAAACCCCGCACGAAAACATCGCGAATAGTCCGCACATGCTGATGAGTGAGCAGATTATTACCAGGCCGAAAAACACGAACAGTCCCCACTTCAACCCGGACAGTCCATCCGTAGAACTGAAAAATGATTCGATAGTCTTCATGCTTCGCTAGGCACTTTGGTTGTAGGCGTTCAGAGAAGCGATTGCAGTCAAGAATTCGCTATTGAGAGTAGATATACTAGAGAGGGAGTTGGCTGCAATCTGGAGCGGCAAAATGACAGAGCTAACGTTGGAGGTCATTGGCTCGAATGTGGAGAGGAGGGTGCCTGTAATGGTGGAGGAGTTGGTAAAGGGGCCGAGATAGGTGTTTTTGAAGACAGAATTGACGGGGGACAGGTAGTTGGCGGAACTATCTCTGAATATGTTGGAATAGGAAATATCGGTGTAGGAGGTGTATGTGTTTTTGATAGCCGAGATTGCGTTGTTTCCTTTTGAAATTATGTTGTTCACGTTCGGAATTGCAGACTGTGCGTTGTTCGTCAGTGAGCTCAGGATTTTCTGCATCGATGTTACTGATTGGTTGATGAGCACCGTCCCGGCGAAGAACGAGGACGTGTCGTTGCTGACTCTGCCGTTGACTGAGTCATCGATAAATCGCTGGATGGAGCAGCCGAGATAGTTGAATGAGTCTATGGAGCTGTTAGTGCGGAGGAGTGAGGGCACTGAAGAACACATAGCAACAAGGATGAGCAAAATGCCGATCCCAGTCGGAAGAGCTAATTCGGTTTTAGTGTAGTCGTTGGATTAGTTCCTGCAGGATTTGGTGGGACATGATTGAGGGCATATGCACACGCATAGAACGAATATGGACACTGGAATAAGTAGAAGTAAGCCTATCGCCCCAGGGAGGATGAAAGGCAGGTAGTAGTCTTGAGCTGCCAGGAAAATATCAGTATTCGCAGAAAGATTGTTGGTGAGTAGGGCCCTTATGGGATTGTAAGTGAAGTTTGGCATCATTTTAAGATAGGGAAGTGCGGAATCAAGGTCGTCAGCAGTGATATTAACGATAGAAGTGCGAGCGCAGGTGGTGGTCATGCTGAGAGAGCGGTCGGAAGGGAGGTTGACAGCCTGTGAAGTGAGCTGAGCAGCTGAGGTAACCAGTAATAAGGGAATCATTAATCAAGAGTGAGCTTAATTACATCAGGACGAAGGGCTGATCGCCTGTAATTAAGTAATATATTAATGTAGTACAGAGGAGAAGGAAACAAGTCGGCCCGGCAGACTGCAGTCTCCGACTTGCAGCTCTCTCTGCTCTCCTCCAATAAACCCTACTACACCTTCGCCTTCAACCCGCTCTCCTCCGTTCGCAATTCCCCCAGGTGCTCCTTCGGCACAGCGGCTCGATCGTTATAAGTAAAAAAATTTACTAACCATGAGAATTTATAGTACGATTGCAAAGGCAGGGACAACGAAGGCGGGCCTAAGTACAATCCTACGGACAAATTCGCATACACTCAGCGACTTGGCGCTAGATTCTCCAAGGCAGAGAGGTTTGCACCTAATCTATCCTATGAGCACTATTTTAGGAATGATAAGGAAATTAACATCGACAGGGCTGATCTTTCGAGACGCTCGAAGAGTCCCAGAGCCATCAGCACCCTTGCCCACAGGTTTCCAGATCAGAAGCTATACAAGCAAACTCCGGGGCCAGAATACTTAGTCACCGATAACCCGAGGTTCGCAAGGAAACCTAGATACAGCCTCTATGCTCGACGATTCCTCTAGCACACCAACCCTCTTCTCAATAAGGTCTCAACACCGCGGCAGATCGGGCCTGGATCCTACTACGTTTAAAAATGTACAAAGGATAGCACCGATGTCAACAAACCGTCCTTCACAATCGGAAATTAGAAGCGAATCCTGTTCAAACAAAAGAAGCAGAGTGTGAACTAGACCTATGATTGCACGCCCTCGATAGGCATTCAGCCTCGCTCAAGCCAGCAGTGCTTCCCCGGATACAGCATAGGCCGCAGAGACCGGAACATGAAGGAGGGCATATTCGAAGGGCATATGGATAGAATTCCGAGGAAAGAGAGATTTGTGAAGCCGAAAATCTGAATCTTGTATCCAAATCATATGCGCAATGAGGGTTTGCAGGAGTCCAGCGACTCCAACTATTGGAAAAGGCTATCCATGAGCTCGAGTTAGCTCTTACGCCGGGATTGAAGCTCCCTGCGGAGGGAGTCGAGCTCCTGTTTGCCCTTGCGGTCGCTGAAGGCCGTGGTTTAGATGTGCTTCATCTTGGCAGAGAGTGTGGATCGCTACTTCCTGAGGGAGTCGCACTAATGCCTCAGTAGGCAAAGCTAATCGTTGCATCCTTTAATTATTTCTCTGAGGCGACGATTCTAATTTGAGCTCTCTTGATACTTTTTGGACTCTGATGCCAAGTTACGCCGCAGCTCCTCACATTTCGCCTGCAGCTATTCCGCCTTGAGGCGTTGTTCTGCGGCGTTCTTCTTCATGTTTGAGAGCAGACTTTGGAGCTTCTCCTTCTCCTGCCTCTCGTCAAGAATCTTGGATGCGCTTTTAAGCTGATCGTGGTCTTTGGCCATCCTTAACTACTCAATGATCTGATCTTTCTAGTTACTGCTTTGTATCAGCTATTAAATCTTTTCCTGCAGCTTATCGGTCTATTAATTACGGTTTGATAGCTCCATCAGTGTCCCTTTTAGCCGATTTGTTAGCAGGTTATTCTAGTTCGACACCTCCTCTCGGCTTCTTACCTACTCTTACAGTTCCTTTCGGAGGGACTCGGTCTGGATCTTGTGGGAGGCTACTTGCTGCTTGAATTGGTGATCCCTCTCGGAGGATTGAGTCTAGAGCATGGACAGGGAGAACTACAGCTCCTTGATTTTGAGCTGCTTTTCCTCGATTTTACTGCGGTATTAAAGCTACAAAGCCCTTCTACAGGCAGTCTAGTCCTAGAGCGCACTGATCAGCTCCGAACGATCGTTCTCCATTCTCGTCTCTAGCTTCCTCTCGAGCAATCGCAGCTCATTCTCAACGCTCTAACGTCTGATCCGCTACTCCTGCAGCTGCTCTTTGTTGTTCTTGGCTTCCTCCCAGAATTCTGATCAGTCGCATACCATTAAGCTCTGCAATCTTGCGGTCCCTGTCTGCAAGAGCAAGTGTGAGTTTGTCGAACTCGGCCTTGAATGCCTGGAACTTGAGGCGCTGTTCAGTGAGTTTCTGGACGTAGCTGATCTACTGCTGGTAGTCAGGCTGGAGGGATGCTTCGACAGGGCTTAACATAAATAAAAATGGATATGGTTCCGGTAAGTTATGTTAATTGCATTATTTACGACAGCCTTTACCTATTCCCTCGAGTTCGCTGATTCCCTCAGGCCCTTCCTCGAGCTCAAGCTAGCCGATTACTGCATCCTCACTCACGACTGCAGGAGGGAATGGTCCACCTTCGAAGGCAAGTGCTACGGCCCTTGCAAGGAAGGCTTTCGGATCGAAGGAGATCGGTGCATAAGCGTGTGCGGGTAGGGGTTTTTAGAGGAGGGGTCGTTGTGCCTAAAGCAGGGAAGCTATGGGAGAGGAGTAGGCTACTTCGACTGGAACCTTTAGAAATGTTAAAAAGAGAACCCTCAGGGCTGCTAGAAGAACGGGCTTCTCTACTATCCCAAGTGCGTTCAGGGCTATTAGTCATTCGGCTGTTGCATTTGCGTCAAGACCTGTCCCTTCTCCCAGCACGACAGCGGAGTTAGCTGTTCCAAAAGGGAGGATTATTACCGCTCCGGCCCCGAGCAGCCGGGATGCCAGAACCCTTGCGGTGGTCTCTGCGCGCTAAAAGGCTGCGACGAGAAAATCAGCAAGCTCTAGTTAAAGGATGACTAGATCAAATTTGAGGGCGGGAATATAAAAATAAGGAGGTGTTAGTGATTTGATTAAGTAATGTTCTGTGCTAAGAGCTGGCCTGCCACGCTCCTCTCTCTCAACTACCACTCCACCTTCCAGGAATTCCAGCTGGAACACCTGCTGCGCTCGATCAAGGACCTCTACCACTCCAAGTTCCAGAAATAGCAGTTTTTCTTGAATTAGTAGGACATATAGATTACTTTGTCGGCCCTGAAGGAGGGCCAGTCGGATTCTAAGGTCGAATATTTGCAGCAATTGGCAGCGATTCTCGATACAGGAAAAACTGCAGTCCTTGAGGCCTAGGATTGTAAGCTTAACCCTTCACATAATTTTCTGGAGGTGTCCCTGTTCTACGTGCTCGCAAACAATAAAATCTGGGGAACATCTTTCAAAGACATGAAGAAAAAGTTCGGTCGGCTGGCGAGCTGGTACTAGAAATTCAAGGGTTAGTACTAGAAGGTGATCTAAGGATGTGATTACTAAAGTCTAAGGAAAAAAGATCAGCGGGCGATAAAGCTAAAATCCCTGAATAAGCACAGCAACAACCAGCTCATCGAGGCTGTCCAAGCATCTAGGATATAATAGGTTACCAAATTGCTCTAATAAGGTGCTGATATTTAATCCATATTCTACGATCAAAAGGCCAAGAAGGCAACTCTCATCAGGCCCATCCACGCAGCCTGCAAGGCTGGCAACCTACAAATGGCCAGGCTCCTTGACTCCTTCGGGTGCGATTGGTAGGCCGAGGCAGAAGACAGAATGACGCCAGTCTTTTACGCTATCTCCAGCTAGGATATGGAACTCCTGCGTTTCATCATAGAAGAGAAGAAAGTAAACCTGGCCCATCTTTAAATCCAGCAAAGGACTCCCTTCTACTGGGCTTGCACGTCATCCTCACTCCCTGTAGTCAGGTATATCTACAGCCAGAACGTCACTCCTTCTGCCAGCTCTTCCTTGGGCAGGACTCCCCTCACCAAGGCTTGCTACTTGGGGAAGGTCGAGTTAGTTCTGTTCCTACTTAGCTGTCATGATATTGATATCAATGCAGGCTGCAACCAAGGGAGAACTCCTCTCCACAATGCAGTTTTCGGGCCTAAAGGAGGGAAGCAAGGCAAGAAATTCGGAACGTTCAATAGAGACTCACCGTAATGCACAAGAATCCTACTAGAACACGGTGCTGACTTGTAAAAAGTGGATATCGAAGGAAACACTGCTTTGCACGTGGCCGCTTCTTCCGAGGGAGTGGACAGTGCCAAGATCCTGTTAGAATACAAAGCCAATATTAATGCCACTAATATATTCGGCTAGACTAGTCTGCACATCTGCTCCAAATTCGGCAACGAGGGCATGCTTACCTTGCTCCTCGATCAGAAACCGTAGCTCTTCTTTTTAAACAGATAAGGCCGGACTTTCATGGAGGCAGCCATCTAGGCTGGACAGGTGGGGAGTCTCAAAATAATAATCGGAAGATTCCCTGGACATCAGAAATAGCTGTTTTTGAAGGTAGGTAAAATATGCCCTGCTGACAGACGAGCTGATATAATAAAGACGATAGGAATCCCGCCTTTATCAGACTAATAGAAGCTTTAAGTCTTAAAGAGCATTGATGCGGATGATCTGATCGAGAACTTTATTCCAGTGAACCCCGTGCTTTTGAAAGAAGCCCTAGCCTACCTTCTCTCGATTCAGCAGACCGAACTCTCATTAAAGCTGTTCCGGCACCATGAGCTTTAGTTTTCTCTGAGCTGGATCTAAAAGCACCTGCTCAGGTTCGACGATAAATTTGTGATCTAAGTGCTCGGTCTCGTCAAGTTTTAGATGATCGATCCTGACTCCAGAACCAATATTTTACACCCTCTCGTCGCTCAGAGACGAGTTTAACTTATCTTACAACTCTCCTCGACACTGATCCCGGTATCGACTCTCTCGATTCTTATAAGCTCAGTCGATGACCAAGGAATTTCCCCCTTGGCAATGGCAGTGGTCAAAAAATATATGGACATCTGCTAGGTGTTCAATAAAATGTTAAAATCAAGTGACTGCTCGAGCTACAATATCGTTAAAGCGATTCCTGTGGAGGGCAAATAAAAGCTGATAGTTCACAGAACTTAAGAAATACTCAAGTCCATTATCGAGAAGCCGCCTGAATTACCTACCCTCAAAATCACTCCGCTTTAGTTGCGTCCTCTTATATATGTGGACCGGGTATAATTGTTTCCTCGGTTTGAAAAGGAGAGCTGCCTGGGCGTGGATCTGGAATACAATATGGATGTGCCCGGACTGCCAGTGATCGCTCTCCTTCAAATTTCAACACAGACCTCAGACTATGTGATCGACCCCTTCAAATTTTACGATAAATTGAAAGAGCTTCTCTAAAATTCATTTGAAAACCCTGCGGTCTTAAAGGTGATGCATGGGGCCTCAACTGATATCAGGATTCTTAAGACTTTGGATATTGAGCTTGTCAATTTTCTTGACACTAGTTTGTACTAGCGGCATCTCACAGCCAGCTAAAATGCATCCAGTCTTGCTTCACTGGCCGCTAAGTATTTAGACCTTAAGCTCGATAAGCTGTTTCAAGTGGCCGAATGGCGAATACGACCTCTCCTCCCTTCAATGATTTAATACGCCCGCAAGGACTCTTTGACTCCACTGCTACTGTTGGAGCGGTGGAGTGTGGAATTCGCGAGAGAAGGGTGGGAGTAGAGCAACAGGAGCCTGATACGCTGGCTAAAGAAGGGACAGGTGCGGCGCGTCGAATCGATCAGAGTATAGATTTGACTGTCAATACCCTCTTGTTTATTAAACTTTTGAAACTCATGTCGATCTTAAAGATTATCTTAGACTCCAGGGCCTCGTTGCGGGTCAAGCAGGACCTGCTTGACTCCCTCATCGAGCAGCTCAAGGCAGTCAACTCCCTGTTCGCGTCGTTCTTCGTTGCGATCTCCACACCCCACCACCTGCAATATCGGTCGACGACGCTAGCCCATTTCTTCAAGACAGTATACGAGGCACTGCCCTAGTAAATTCGATTTTACAACTACAAGCTGGATTCGATAAAGAACTACTCTCTTGATAATGTTGAAGAGTTGGGCGAAATCTGCGCGAGGACCTTATAGAACCTCACCAAGATGCAGCAGAACGCCATGAGGACTCGCAAGTCCTTTGTCGCCAGTGAGGAGCAATTAAAATAGCTCATCGAACAATACCAGCTCAATAGCGCAGTTCAGCACTATAACCGCAGGAGGATGATCGAGCTCTGGCAAAAGATTAAATAGCTCTAATAGCGGCTGAAACCGCAGATAGTTCGGAGTTCAGTGGAGGACGAGTAGCTGCGTCTGTCGATAAACTTGTTCAACCGAGAGTATGAAAAGTATAGGCGCTGCCACCAAGAGAAGCTCACTGCACTCAACTTCAACTCCTTCATGGTCCTCTCCAGGATGAACGATGTGTTCATCTCTTACATTTAAAAGATCATCAATTTTTCTAATTTTCAGCCTCCCTTCCAAGAGTCATATCAGATGATGAACACCCAGGAACTGCGGGCCAAGTTCCTCTACATTAAGAACCAGGTCAGCTCTCTGAGTCCGACCTCGTCGATCAACGCGACGGAGAGCCGTTAGTTCGAGGAGATAGTGCGCTAGATCCGGGAGGTGTGCATAAAGGACCAGGAAATGAAGGAGCAGTAGCTGTTAGAGATGCTGAAATTCATAGAGTCGATAATCAAGCAGTCAAATGGGCTCTACTAAAGAGTAGAGTCGATTCTAAGGGGCATTCCCATCAAAGAAATCGAGGGGATCTTTGGGAAAACTGCTCTAGAGCAGGCCCGGAGGCTACTCGCTACTCTCAGCATCATCAACTTCCACTTTAATAAGCTCAACAAGGGCTTAAACTTTTACTGCTAGACCATCCGTTCGCACAGCGAGCATATGAAGCGGACTCGTGAGAAGCCTATCTTGATAAGGAACTTCTCAAGAGTGTCATCACTGCAGAAGGACCTGGACCGACTGGAGAACCAGTTCAACTACTACAAGATTTTCTAGGAATAGCACAATTAATTGGTTAAAAACTGGATTTTCACTCTCATCAAGAACTTCAAAAACGAGCTGCAGATCCTCCTCAACCAGGCTCAGGAGCATGCCACTCCTCTCAACAACGAGGCCGAGTCTCTCGAGGGGCTCCTTCCCGACGCTATTGAGTTCGACAAGTTCAGCCAATTGTCCACCGAATTGCTCAAAAAACTTGAGAACTTGAAGAAGCCAGAGCCCTAGATCTCCCCTGAAGAGGGATCGAAAGCGTTTAAGTGCACCTTGAAGAGCGGGATCCTTTTGTACGGCTAGATTTTAATTGACACAGAGACTCTGTTCTTTGTATCCAACTTCAACAATTAGAACCTCTTTTTTGGAAAGACAGTCTTGACAGTTCCATTCAAGGACATTATAGACGTGGCTCTGGTCAACGAGTCGATCTCATCGCAAATCAATATCGAGACTGCTTTTGGTGTGCTGAGCTTCACAACATTTTTCTCCCTCGAGCAGGCATTCTAGTAGCTCGTCCAGCTCAAACCCAAGTAGTCTTAGCCATAGGAATTAGGATAGACTGCTCCCACGATACATTTCACCCCGGAAGAGCTGGAGAAGATCAGGCTGAAGAGTGCCAAGTTCAGTTCGCAGTATCCAGAACACTACGCCTACAAGGGCTTCACCAAGGCCTGCAAGGGGTTCAGTCTCAATGAGGCCTTCAAATTATTTTGCTCCAAGGAGATAATTCCTTAGAACTACGACAGCTACCTCTCTAAACTTATCTGCAGCTGCTAAAACAAGAACTCTAAAATTGGCAGCTGGGACCACCCATTCGTCAACTTGAAGGAGGCCCTACTCTCCGACCAATTCATGTTCACTCGAACTGTCACCTTCGAAAACCCCATCCCCAAGATCCCCTTCTTTCCTCCCTTTGGATTCACCACGGACGTGCAGAACCTTTACCTCCTCCACAATAAATTCATGATATGGGGGAAATCAAAATGCGAGGGTGTGCCAAAGGGTGATAAACTGACCGTAGATGTGATCATCGAGGTCGAATAAAGCTAGCGGGACGGTGAGCGCTGGCTCGAGATGCGAAGCAGCGGCTAGCCTTTCTTTTTGGAGGATTCCATGATAGGCAATATCATCAAGAAGGAGACCTACAATAAAATTACCTACAATACCGGTCGAATCATCAATAATGCCTTCAAACTTCTGGCTGAGCTCAAATCTAAGTCAAGACCTAGCAAACGTAAAACGGAGGTGGTTTAGAGCGGCAATACGGGAGGGAAGGATTAAGGTGAGTAATAATAGTAAGTACGTAGCCTCCGACGTGAGAACGAGGGACTGCGAGTAGAGTTGTGGCGGACGAGGGTGATATTCATATTTGCACAGGCAGTGCTACTGCTCATTGCCTATCTTCTCTGAGGATCTCGTTGCAAAAATTTTGAATGAATTATTCTATCTATTGTTTGAGTGTCTAGAGCTTGGATATTTTGCTAACCATGAGCCGCAGCGACTTGTCGCGTCTGTAGTTCTCGATTTCCCGCAGGTGCAGGCGCTACGGCTCGGGGTACAGGATCACTCGGTAAAAGTGCAGGTACTACAATATTGCCATCCGCCGGTTTTACAGCGTCTAGACTTACGACGGTTTGGCCTTCGACAGCAAATTGAAGTCCTCGAAAAGATCGAGGAAGTGGTTGAAGGCGCTCTAAGTCAAAGTCTTAAAAAAATAGTTTTAGTTAATGATCGGGGAGGAGTTGAGTTCCAGCATGAGGCTGTTGCAGAACTTGAATTTTAGGACCTTCAAGATAGTCCTGACCGCCTTGGCAAACTTGAGCTAGGCCTCTCTGATGCTCTAGATGAGGCAACGAGAGCTCTCAAGGACTTCTAGGGGTATGCCAGCGGAGAGCTTGAGCTTGAGAAGCATGTCGGACATTTGTATGCGTAGAAACTTGGCGAGGAAGAAGTTGGCTATGTAAAAGTAGTACTTCTTCTATTAATTATGCAGTTGCTTTTAGTATTTTGAGAACAGCTCCCAGTATTAGAAGTACTGGTTGTACTCGTAAATCAGTTAATCCTTCTCATTAGTCCTTGCCTCCTAAGGCTCGACCTCAATCGATCCCTCGGTTACTAACCTTTGGTACTCATGCTCAAACTGCTCGAACTGCCTGCGGGCGGGACTCACCACTAGGCAGCTCTCAATAAAGTTATTAAGCTTAGAACTATATTAAGTTGCGCCCAACTTTATCGAGGTCTTCTTTAATTTCTTAATGTTGTACCTGAAATCCTTCGGCAGGCCTTTGTTTACCAATTTGTACAGCACCACCCCCACCGACCAGATATCCACCTCGTACCCGTAGGTCTCTGACTCGGCGCCCCCTATCTCCGGAGCCATGTAATTGGGCGTTCCCATGCAAGAGGTGGGCAGGTAGTTGATTATTGAAATACCAAAATCAATAATCTTGAGAACGCCGTTCTTAATCATTAAGTTTTAATCCTTGATGTCCCTGTGAATGATAGATTTTTTCCTGAATACCTTGAGGATGTTGTAGAGGCCCCTCACCACCACATTCGTAATGAACACCTAGTCGACAGGGTTCTCCCCCACGTATCTGCGGAGCGTCTGATCGCACAGTTCCAGCACCAAGTAAATATGTGTCTATGTCTATAAAGCCTCGTAGAAGCGGACAACATTTTCGCAGTTTTAGTCGTTGAGAGCCCTCATGATTCTGATCTAGTTGTTCAAGTAGGTCCACCCCTTTTAGTATTTAATTCCCTTCTTGATGATTTACTTGATGGCGAACTCATGTATGGAGTCATTCTTTAAGGCGCTGAAGACCTTGCCGTAGCTGCCTTCGCCCAAGTCCTTGTTCTTGTGGTAGTGGTCCTCGAGCCTGGCAACCTTCCTGCGTAAATTTTAATGGTCTTATTTCATTTTCATTCGTAAATCAATGAACGATTCCTAGCACTTATTCTAGTCTTTAGAAATAAAGGCACTTAACTACTTGCTCCTCCTCGACCTCTACACTCAAGCCTTCTTCAACAAGTACCACTCCAGGCTCCTTTCTACTAACCTCTTCCACGCCTGCCTCGATTTCAAACAGACTCTAGACTCCTTCACTGTCCTAGCACTCTAGTTCTCGTCTGATCTGCAGCGAGTTAACCTCTTCAATTTGAGCAACTTCATAAAAAAATTTGTGCAATGCTAGCTGAGCCTGCTGAGCGTGATGATAAAACAAATATTTCAACCGCAATAGTTAATCAGCACTGGCACCCAACTTGAATAAATTGATCTTATTTACGAGAATACGAAAAGCCTTAATGTCTAGCCTAAATTCACTGCTTCCAAGGGAGATTTCGTTCATAGCCAGATTCCTTGGGACGAAATCGCTGCCAAGAGGCTGATCGCCAGCTAGCTGAACCACTCCAACGCAGTCAATTTCATGGGTGAAATTGATAAAATCCTTATTGAAAACAGCGGTTACCTCAGCCACCTGATCCAAAACTCGAAGGGCATTATAAGTTAGGAAACGAAGTTGACGAATAGCAAGGATTCCTTCAAAAGCATTGAGGCAATTATAACCTACATAATCGAGAAGGTGGAGGAAAGCCTTAGGAAAGGCTCAGGGAAATTCATTATCAAGCTCATGAATAATGTTTTCCAACAGAAAAAGCTGGAGAACTCTCGAACAGCCTGTACTCAGACCAAGTTCATAAAGGAATTCACAAGGAACTTCATTGCAGAGTAGTTCAGCGATGATGAGGAGAAGAAGAACTACGCTGATAAACTCAAAAACATCAACAATTAATACCAGATCCTGAACTAGAAATATAGGATGGCAGCAGAAATCAGCTAGCACATGTAGGAGCAAATAATAGCAGTGAGGATATAGTTGAACGACAAGACTGCCAAGTACGAGAGCAAAATCTAGTAGCTTGAGAAGAGTCTGGAGGAGGCGCTCGAGAGGGACATCAAGAAGGCCATCAGGTTTAATTCAGTCGAAAAGAGTCTAAGGAAGGAGTGGGCCGATGAGGTTTCCAGCTTGAACCTCAAGTTCGAGCGCTAGATCGTCAAGGTCATTCAGGATAAGGATGAGCAGATCTGGAAACTCAAGGAAAACCTCTCCACAGCCCTCAGCTTGCTTAACAAGGCCGTGCTCACCAAGGAGGTTCAGACTGACTTCATCTAGCCCGTCGTCGTATAAGTCATCAAAGAAGTGTAAGTGGTGCGGCTGAAGTAAACCTAGAGTAGGAGTAGGAGCTAGGCGGAACAGACGGAGCAGAGGCAGCTTAAGCTCTAACGAAAAAACCACAGGCTTTTCAAAAAGGAGAACACAATTAATAAAGAAACGGGCCCAATAATAAACTAGCCGCCTATCTAAGAGTATGTCAGCGACAATTTCACGGAGGCCTGTCTGCAGCTCGAGCAGTCAGCCCATCTGAACTAGAAGTCGAAGGACATGGCGATGAAGATCATAAAGATTCTGTTTTCTCGGCCCTCGCTGGAGCACGAGTAGCTTGTGAAGTCAATCCGTTAAATCATTTCTTTGCAGAAGATAGAATCATAATAAATTCCCAAATAAAACTCCTAGATTTAAATCCCCATCAGTCCTCTCCTCATCGAATCCCAGGTCAGAGAATCCAAGCTCAAGAAAGCCAACTCTCGTCTCTTCAACAACCTCTTCAAGGAAAAACAAGAAACTAGGGGCACCTCCAGAAAGGCCTTCAACAGGAATCACGAGGAACCAAAGTCAAGCGATAAGACAAAAAGAATGATAGTTTTTAGTTCCTCGAAAATCCTCAGCCTGTCTGCAATGACCAACTTCAAGCTGATCTTCATCAATTTTGAGGAGGCAAGAAACTTCTAGAAGATGCCGTTTGCAAAGGACATGTTCATGCAGCGGCCGCCATTCAAAGTAAGTAAGTCGCTGCGCCTCTACACGAGCGCCCTCGAGGATAAAGATCCCAAGGACTCCCTGTCTTGCAAGATTTATAAATTTTTGCAATATCTTCGGTATCTACAGCCTCAATAGTACAAGCACCTAACGAACTTCATGCTTAGGCCTCACACCTACATGACAACGGGAGCGACCCAACTCGACGACTCTATAATATTCTCTTTCAAGGGCATCAAAAAAATTATTGATCGGTTGAGGATTCTCCATGCTCAGCTCTGTGGAGACTGCAATCACATAGAGGCTTACTGGTAGAGCCTTTCACTATCATAACAATTAGAAGCGCACGTTTAGACGATGAAGGCCTATGAGTTGCTGTAGTGATTACTTATTAAATGCGTGAACTGAGTGGATGAATGTAACGAAGCGTTGGATGTTGAATAGTGTGGCAAGGGTGCTATGGTGAGAAATAAATAGGAAAATCAATTTTTGCGGTTCATGCGCTCATGCACTCCATAAAGTTCTAGAACTAAATGTTGAGAGAAGTTGCCGGTTTGGCAAAGGATGGGACCAAGGGCAGCTTCTTCAGCCTGCGGTAGAGACTGAGGGTGAGCATTGAGGGTCGCACCACGATCGTGGTTTTGGGCCGACAGCCCTTCTTGGCAGTGGTGAGCAGCTGCACTCTAGCGTAGGCGGGGGTCTATTGCTTCATTTCTGATTATTTATGATAATAGTAATTCTTTTTCAGAAATTAAAAACTTTCAACTCTTATTTTATTCCAAAACAACCCGGCTCCAGCCCGACATCTCTCCGCTCTGCACTGGCCTCCCTGCCGTCCCCTCGCTTGGCAAAAACAGACTCACTAACAACTACGACCTCCCTCTCCTCATCACGTGCGGGTTCGCGAAATCAGTAACTCCGTTGATGTTGAAAGGTATTAGTTCGGCATACTACTCCTTCTCGCCGTAGAGGGCTATCCTCCAGTTGAGCCAATTAAACTTTTCCTCGAGATTTACCTCGTACAAGTAGTACTTTCGAGACTAGTTTTGCAAGTTTATTTCGAACCAATCGCGCTGGCCGATCTTGCCCTTGAATCCTGCTGCTCTCAGACTTACCAGAACGGACTGGTCTTCCTTGCCCTACCAGTCTTTATAGTTTTCGAAGCAACCTCCCTTCCAATTTCCTTTGGCGTCAACAAAATCTCTCATGGGGCGGAGATGGACTTGACCGAAGGCAGGCAAGTCGTGCTCCCCATCAGGAGAGTAGTGAAATTTAATCTTTAAAGCCAATTAGGAGAATGAAAAATTTGAACTTGGGGTTATCACCGAATAGGCTTATAAGCTGGGCGTACCTACATTCACCACCCGCCTTCCGTCCAGCACCCTCTCCAGCTGGTACTAGTACAGGAAGTTGTTGACCTTCAGCTTGCTCTCATCCTAGTACATCCTAATGGCGATGGTGTTTCCAGAGTGATTCTACAGTTCGTACAGTATGAGGAAGGCCGAATTATTATCGAATTGGTAGATATAACCTTGTGATCCCCTTTCTGAGAGCTTTGTGATCTGCCTCCAGCTCGTGCCCTCCTCCTTGGCGAGATAAAGGTAATTGTAGGTGCTATTTGCCTATCTATTTGAGTGATAGACTCCAAGGACTTGGGAGTTAAGTGTTTGGATGATTTTGAGACAGTCCATATTAAGATGTTGGTTGTCGGTGAGAGCGAAGGTGGTGTTAGTGAAGGTCACTGCAATCTGCTTGGCGATCAAGCTAACAAAGCTTTGAATTAGCATGAGGAGTGATGAACTTAGTTAATATTTTGTAGAAGGTATCTTATCTAGTAGCGATAATAGGACTGGTGTGTAGAGTTCTGATCAGACAAGTTCCCTCCCCTACTCACAGTCGATTAGCACTAGCAGCTTCTCTTGGCAGCTCAACTTCTATACTTCATTTTTTAGTTGCTTGCAATTCCTTCCCTCACGTTACGGCTTCTAATCCTGCTTAAGTCCATGGAGGTCCTCCTTAGGTTCAGAGGTTACAAATTCTAGATCAAATTAAAATGGGTCCTACTGGCTTTCGCTTGCCTTTGGGTCTGTTCCGAACTTTTACAGTTTTTTGAGTCCGCCATCATCTAATTGCTGGTGGTGGCCTCGGGTGCAGCTGTGACTGTCTTTGTAGTAGTATAAGCCTACTAGACTATTCAATTTATCAATAACCATGCGGAAGAGGTATTCGCTCACTCAGTAATCAGCGTTGCTCTCCAAAGGCAACTCAAAATCAGGCTACTCTTTCTTGCAGGGAGTTTCCCTCCTGCTCTTCTCTCGGTATTGGCGGAGCAAGGTCAGTGGCTGTTCGTGATCAGCGGTCTCGGCTGGAGTGCGTGGGCTTATTTGAAATGATTCACTTGACCTTCCAAAATCGGAGATGCTTCAACTCGGGAGAGGAGAGTAAATTGAGGAGGATCTGGATCCGAGCGTCGGGTGAGGTGAGGGCGAGTTGTCCCTCCCTGGCGACAAAATCCCTGACGCATTTTTCGAAGAGGTGGAGCGTGTGGTTTTGTCTAGTAAGTTTGGAGTGGAATGAAATATATCTCTTGTTCTTGACCTACTACTAATTCTAGCTCTCCATCGACCTCCGCTGCGTTTACAGTGACTCGTAGTTTTTCTTTAGTAACCGCGGCAGGTTTCGCATAGGCTACGTTGGGTAGAATTGCACAGGACTCTCCTTGTCTTACTCGAGGTGGGATCGGTTGACCAGAAACTTCATTCGCTCCTTCATGGAAATGATCTCTTCCTTTAACTAGTCATTTTCTCCAGTCAGCTGCTTTATTTGTGAATTTTTGGTGATGAGATCCTTCCTTAGTTTCTCGTTCTATAAAAGCACCTTGTGCTTTTATTGCCTGATGTTGTGTATGATCGACTTGTCCTGTAGCTCCTGCATCTGGAACTACTGCTATTTGATTGTCTTCATCATACTTTCAACATCCTTCTTGAGTTGTGCAAGGTGGGAGCGGTAGCCCTTCTGATAGACTCGGTCATAGTCGTGAAGGACGAGGTGGATGGTGTGGTCAAGCTGGTCGAGCCTGGTGCGGATAAGGGCATTGAGCTGGAGGAGAGTCTGCTCCTGGAAATCGAATTAGGTCATGATAGTTGTTTATCGCTTTTAATATTATGGAAGTTAGGACTAAATCTATTTAGCCTAGATTGATACAGCTTCAGGCATAGAACCGGCACCTTCGCCAGGAACTCGCCGCCCTCCACGACCTGCAGGCTTAGCTCATCAGGGTCTCTGATCAATTGCGCAAAGATCTCGACTTCAAAAGCGGCAGACTGAGGGAGTGCGAAGGATTGATCGACGGGCTGAACGAACAGCTGACCAAGTCAGTGATCGCGATGGAGTGCGCGTCGAAGTAGAACTAGATGCTGCTCAGCTAGCTCAGGAAAAGTAGTTAATTGCTATAAGAATGTTCGCATAGTAGGACCCTTCCCGAGAGAGTATCTGCGAACAGGCAGCAGCAGCTTGCCAGGAGCTCCTTCTAGAGTCAGCACTCTAACTATACCCGGAACTCATAGGATCTCGAAATTAGGATGAACACGTTGCTGCGGGACAAGCAGCTTCTCTAGACTTAGCTCTCTCGCAGGGACTACGAAATCTTGAAATTAAGGGGCGATATCCACAGATACTAGAAAGAGACTATCGCTTTCCTAGGCCTCCAGGAGAAGCTCGCCTTGATGCAGCAATGTTTCCAGCGCACCTAGGCTAATCTAAATGAAGAAGTGCAATTCTACAAGAACTAACTCGACCAATTCAAGAAGGAGAATTCTCTTCTCTACGAGAAGGAGACTTGCTATCAGCTTGACTTAGAGATTCTAAATAATGAAAACCGGTAACTCAGTAGCTAACTGGAGAAGACCAAATCAAGCTTCTAGCAAGCTACGATTGAGCTGAAAAAGGTCGAAAAGAAGTTGCTGCTAAAGTAGAACGAAATCGAGAATTTCAAGACATCGATAAAGAGCGAGCTGCTCCTCGCGAAATAATCACTTGGTATCTAGCGTACTTCTCTTTAGAGGGAAGTCATATCTTTGAATAAGTAAATTCAGAACCTTAGAGAGAACTCCAATGAGGAACTTCAAGGGCTAAGTCATCAGAAGGCTTTGCTGGAACGCACTCTGAACTAAACCAGGAGGGACTCAGTTGCTGCACTTCAGAATGCAATTGCCTAGCGTGTTCAACTCTAGAAGACCAACTTGCTGCTCAAATAGGAACTGAAATAGGCTAATTCTATTATAAGGTTCCTGGACAACAGACTGGATAAGTCAGCTGTAAGACCACCGGCCAGCTAGAAGCCTCCTAGCCAGAGCAGGCAGCTCAAAAGGTAGTTGGACCTTAGTCTACAGCGCATAATTGAGTAAAAAGGGTGTGAGTAGGGGGTTAGTGAGGTCGTCTAGCAAATGCTAAAGACTCAGTCTGACTTCAAAAACAGGTGCCATTAACTATTCTCGGCATGATTACTTCATTCGCTTTAAAAGATGTTTGATCCCTTCTTTGGCTCTTGTGCGGGAGGCGGCCCACATGGCCTCACCATTCCTTCCAGCATCCTCAGTCGAAGCCTCTCGACTGGCTCGTTTTCCGCAGTGGCAAAGTAGAGCATCCTGTCAAAATGTGCGAGATGGCTGGCGAAGGTGTCCCTGTGTACATTGGTGTTGAACTCCCACTTGGTGGTATCGGGGTGACCAGCGCCTGGATAGCTGGAATGCAAATGTTAGATCTGCGCTTGAAAGTTGAATCTCTAGTTCATTAAATTATGGTCACTTCTTTGTCATCGGGCTTCTAGAGGATGAGCTCGCCTCGAGCTCCCTCCCTTTGCCGAAGTACTCTTTCATTCTCCCCATGTTTCGCTCGCTGGCCTCGGAGTGCTCCACGATGGGCATCGGGTAGTCCTTGCCTATCAGACAGCCCCATTTCTTCTGCTGCTCGAGGGGAGCCTTCCACGGCTAGTAGATGAACTTTTCGGAGTAGTTGCTGAGCTCTGGTATGTACTTTCTGATAAAGAGGCCCTGCTTGTCAGTCTTTTTCCCGAAGGCAATCGGACTATAAACTCGAAAGTATTGGTGGAAGAAGGCGCTGCAGGACAGCCACATCCAATTCCCGTTATTTAAACTCCAATCAGCATCCAGCAGCAGCTCGTCAAAAACCTTCGCCCCCTAGGTCCAGCTCTGGTACAGGTCACCTCTGGTCAGGAAACAAGCCACCGCATGTCTGGCTAAGTGGTGGATCCAGCCCTCCTGACGTAGCTGGCGCATGCATGCGTCGATAAAAGGGAAACCTGTTCGAGCTTAAGTCCAAGCTGCTAGCTGCTACGGATCACTGTCCCATTTAATTTGTTTGCATATGGGGTTTCCTTAAATTTTGTCATAATTTTCAGTTCTGTAGCCGTTCCAGTAAAAGTACTCTCGCCAAAAGAGCTGTCCCATGAGACTTACAGGCGGCTCGGTGTGTTTCTGCGTTTTTTATAGTTGGATGAGTTTCCAGAAAAAAGTTCTTACCGAGAGGCATCCGAACTTTAGGTAAGGACTGAGGACTGTGGTAGAGGGCTCCAGTGAATTGGGACTAGTTTCAGGCTTAGCAAAATTAGCTACCCAAGAAGGATTTTTGAATTTTTATTATAATCTCCTCAAAGCCTAGGTCTAACCTCCCTTGAACTTTATGGGAACTCTCTTTAGTCCGAAATGCTACATCCTTGGCAGTCCATAGTCCTCCTCTTTGGGACTGATGATTTATTGTGGCTCCTGTTAGGGTTTTTAGGGTTTTCCCAAGTCCTCCAACAATTTTAAAAAAGCAGAGTAAGTCTTAGGGAGGGGCAGATGGCTGTGTTTTCGCATGTCGTATAGAGTGTGACCGTGCAGCATTTAGACTTTGATAGAGAGAGTCTTAGCAAGCTTCTAATCTCTAAGCCTAGCGTAAGGCTAGCTATCCCACTAAAAGTAAATGGAATTGCACTTGTGTCTGGCGACAAACTCTTCGATAGTTTCGACAGGATTGCCTTTGAGCACGAAAAGTCTTGAGCCTTTGCTCCTGAGGGAACGATCTAGGTCTTATAGACTGTCGAAGAGGAAGGTCCATCGAACATCTGAAATCTTTGAGAACTTCACGAAATGTGGATCCAGGATGAAAATAGGATAAATAGCCAGTCCAGTCTAAATAGCCCGATTCAGTCCAGGATTGTCATGCAGCCGCAGGGCCTTCCTGAACCAGTAAATAGCCGACATTTAATTAACATCACTTCTTTTTCCTGAGCTTGGCGTCTCGCCTCTGCTTCTCCTACAGTTACTACTTGTCCGCTTGTGCTTTCTCGAGGTCGCCCCTTTTTAGGGATTGCAAGTCTGCTCGGAGAGAGTGATCGGACTCGAGCACGCTTTAAATAATGTTGGGGAGAAAGGCTTGGGTGGTTCCATCGAAATAGCGTTTATTGCCGAAATCCATATGAGAGAAGGGAGACCCTTGCAGAATTTAAACAGGCTGGCCCTTAATTTTTAAACTGCCCTTAAAGTAGTCATCTGGCCTATCCTTCACTTCGCCGTACTTGTATGAGCACTAAATCTTATTTTCCCTGTCGACGAATTTGACTTAGCCGTAAGGACATTCCCTAATATCGCCTAAAAAAATTCCTGAATACTCGGTGTTGGGAAAATTCGACTCGATTGTCTGTCCGTCCTCAAATATAAGTCTCTTCTTCCCAGTATTGATTAACTTGGCCGAGTTTAACGATGCTTTGGCCTAGAAGTCGAAGTAGGCCGAAAATCTGTAAGAATCACGCGGGCCGATCATGTAGAGGTATGAGATTGGCGGGTGATGGCTTATCTGCTAAACGTAGATATGGCTGCCGTCTGGATAAGTTGCCTCCAAGGTTTAGCCTAGGATAGGGTTTAGTGGTTTGAGGAACATATCTAGAAAGAATGGATAGCAGGTGAGGGCAGTGGCCACCAGCCTCATCCTCTCGAGAGGGTCTTGAAGGGAAGTCGCCCTGTTGAGGTAGAGTGGGAAGAGGTAGGTCACGGAGAGAGCACTGCTCAGCGCTGTCTTGGGCTCGCAGGCTTTAATCGGGAAACTTATCTTGGTAAGGTTCAAATCTCCCTTTAATAGTTTTTTGCCTATTTCTTTGACCATCTAGCCTCCAATTGACCTGATTCTGTCGACCTGCTTGGCATCCCCGCATATCTTGCCTCCATCTTCTGAGCCGAAGGGGTGTCTGAGCTCAACACAGACAGGCTTTGGTTCGAAGGCCTCAGCACACTCCATTATGGATTGCAGGGTCTAGTCAGTCTTGAGGGGGGGCAGCGTTTCTATCTTGGAAAGAATTTCCTTGGATTGAAAAAGATCAGTAAACCAAGTCATTTAATTTCAATCAGTGTATTCCTTCCAGCGCGCCTAGAAGTTCGACCGACGCTGCAACTCTCGCTCTCGGATTGCGCTCGCAGTCCTGATCGACTACAGCTTGCTTACTCGCGGCATCTAGAGCACCTTCTGCACGTCTCTATAGGCCCCACTCTTGTAGAGAGTTTACATAATATACAGATCCTTGCCAGGCCTTTATTAAATATTCTAATTGGAAAACAGGAAGAACAGTCCACCGAAGGCCGCGATGTCGAGGAAACTGATGTAGAAAAGCCTCCTGAAGAGCATCTGGATGGAGAAGGGATTGAGGATGCTGTACCAAAGAGATTTTCCGAGGAGGTTGATAATGATAATGGCGATCCCAGCCTCCTGTAAAAGGGCAATATAATTTTTTTTGCGGTAGAAGTCGATCTCAGCTAGCCTGGGATAAAGAGGCTGAAGCTAATTTTGTTAAGGAAAGGATTGGTCGGGCTCCAAGCTTGACTTCTCCTTTTAAATATTCATAGATGCACCAGCAGGAGATGGTATCATAATTATAATTCCTATGTTGACTGTAATACTGGGCAGCTCGATAGCAGCTCCGCTCGATGATCGCATCAACAATCTCCCCGGCTTCCCCTCATTCAACTTCCCTCTGTATTCTGGCTATCTTGACACAACATCTCCGGATCGCATGCTCCATTACATGTTCTTCACTTCAATGTCCAAGAATTAATCGGACCCGGTGGTGCTTTGGCTGAACGGAGGGCCGGGGTGCTCTTCTTTAATCGGTGCCTTTTCCGAGAACGGACCCTTCTTAACAAACAATTCTTATAAGGATGGAGACTCTCTTATCGTAAATAACCACAGCTGGAATCAATTTGCTCATATCCTCTACATCGAGAGTCCTGCTGGCGTAGGATTTTCCGTCGACAAGCCCACCAACTACACTGACGAATTAGCCGCCCTTGACAACTACGCAGCAGTCATTAGCTTTTTCAAGAAGTTCCCTGAATTAAAGAACCTTAACTTCTTCATCGCCGGGTAATCTTATGCAGGGAAATACATTCCGGATCTGGCGAAAGAAATAGTGCAAAGGGGTGGAGTGAATTTGAAGGGCGTTCTGATAGGGAACGGGGTATTCAATTTTGAGAACAACTAGCTGGATAAAAGTCAGATGTAGTTTATGATGAACCACAACTTCATAGAGCAGGAGTACAAGGAAATCTTTGAATCCAGCTGCAGACAGGACTGGAAGTCGCCCAGGTGCTAATTCTTCCAGATGTGGTTCCGCAGTCTCAGGAATCATTTCAATGTGTATAACATCTTTGATGTCTGTCAATCCACCCAAGCTCAGCAGCTAAATCGCCTGCTCAACAATCAGGAATCTCTCACGCTCAAGCCCTGCTACAATTAGAACGGTATGGCCGAGTACCTCAACGCCGTCCGCCGCTACCTGCATATCAAAGATAACGCCAGGGAGTGGAGCACTTGCAACCCCAACATCAAGTACCACATCGACCAGGCGGGCTCAATCGCCAGCTATCATGCCATCCTTTAAAAAATCAGGATACTTATTTATAGTGGAGACTTTGATGATCAGGTGCCTTTAGATGACACCGAAAAAAACATAAGGAGGATGCTGCGGCTGTAGCCGATCGGGGAGTACAAGGCTTGGTTCCACGACAACAACCACGCCGGATTTGTCCAGCTCTACCATGAGAACCTCACGCTCGTGACTGTGAAGGGGGCGGGACACATGGTGCCGCAAGACCGCAGAGGGCCTTCCCATCAGATGTTCTATAATTTCCTGCGAGACCGGCCAATAAATACCCAGGTGAATTGAATAATTAATTCTGATCAGGCATGATAATGGTGAGTCTTGTTAGCCTTCCTAACTCTCTCGCGGACCGTGCTTCTTTCCCAGGGCAGAACTGTGCTCCGCATGCATGAACTTGCCAACTTGGCCCACTGTTTCAGGCGATCTGAAGAGAGGGCGGCAATTGTCTACTCCACTTCTTTGGAAAGGTGCTAGATTTACGCGATGGAGGCGATAATCTTGGCCGACCGGAAGAACACTTGCTAGTCTTTGTTGAGGGAATTAATTTAATTAAATTAAAAGCTGTTCTACCTCATGAACTAGACCAGAAGGCCTAGACAATCGTAGTAGCAGTTTTAGTGCAAGGACAGCCGATGCACTAACTGGAACAAGCTGACTTTCAAGTCATGCTGGTCGCATCTGCTGATTTCCTTAGAGAGCAGCCTCAGTTTTCCGACCATCCTTTATAGGAAAGACTTGGCACTGTCCTGAGTGAGTTTGGCGAAAAGCGATAGGAGGAGCTTCAAGGCCTAAGGGCTGCAGTCATTAAAAATGTGGTTGAAGTTGACATCCTTGAAGTGCAGCTACTAGAATGTCAAATACAACTAGTAGATTGGGAGGATTAGCTAGAAATACTGCCCCTTACGTACATCACGCAGCTTTTCTAGCACAGACTTTGCAAACCCCACGCACACTAGTCTCTACTGTCCGCTTCCTCGCCACGCCTCTCCCATCCTCTTCAGATAATCCTGACAGTTCTTGCTTGGCGCCTTGAAATAATAATGGCCGACTTTGCAGAAAGAATGGAATTATCCCTCGAGGAGGCCTAGTTTTCTTAGTTTGTCAAGGTCGTAAGGCTAGTTTGCCTACTTCAATTAGTGGACTACTGGAATTGCTGTTTAAGCCACTAAGTTGACATCTTCGGAGTTGGAAAAAATCTATTAAGCAGTGAGAGGCAGCTAGGACTTTAGCGTCAAATTGATGAGAATCCTGCAAAGCCTGGACTTTTGTAGGCCATCTTGTGAGGAGATGAGTCGCCTGATGAGGCTGAGTAAGTGCTAGTCGGAGTGCAGGAGGATTTAATTCCTTTGATGATAATTCAGCTTGAGCGAGGAGATCTTAATATAAGGGAGAGCCTCTAACAAAAGCTAGCTGATTTTCTATTAGATCTACTTGCTTTAGATACCCAATCGTCTGTAATGCCGGATCATTGCGCTTATGTATGCCTGCAATACCAGTCGGCATTAATTGCTGGTTTGCATCTCTTTTATCCACTCCTTCACCAAGCAGAACCCTTTTCCCAAAAGCACCTAGCTTTTAAAGACTCGGAAAAGTTGGTCGAAAAGAGCCTCTGTTTGGGAAATTACAAAATTAGATTTGTTGTTAGCTCCTGCCTTTGTAAACATAGACCTACCTTGGAAAAACACGTTTCCGAAGAAGTACAACAAAAAAAACAGCATATCCGTATGCTTGTCCGCTTATTATTTCAGGAACTACAGCAAGCCGCAGAGCCATTTCTAGTCCAGTATTTTCAATTCCGTTTCGTTGCTCATGATCATGATGTTCATCGACAGGGATTCTTTGGCTGAGTAAGTGATAATTTAGCTGCATTGTGCGAAAATAGAGGTGTCTATGCATCCGGTCCTGAGAAACTCTTCCTCTTTGACAGCCCGTCGAAATTTGTGGTTTCTGAAATTAAGCGGCTTCATCCTATTTTTCTTAAGGATGAAATCTAATGATTGAGCAATAAACTTCTTCTCCAAAAAGTTGTCGCCTTGCATTTTCTTGAAGAAGACCTCAGGCAGCTATGACTCGTTATCTTATATCATAAAGCTATGCATGATGAAAAGCATAACATAGCGGATGATGTTGCCTTTCCAGTACTTGCTTTACAAGGCCTCCTTTCCTAATTACTTGTTCAATGAGAGTAGCTAATTCTTGAAGGCGAGACTGGCGGATTTGGGGTCGGACTTATGGTCTGACTTGGCCTTGAGAAGGATCTGCTAGGCTTAGGGACACAGGTTTGCAACACTTGACTTCTAAAAGTTTCTTAAATCAACAACAAAGCGATTAGGCTCGATGGATTTCGAGTACCTCTTGAACCTGAAGATGAGAATTTCTATCATCGACCTGGCAATATTCTCCACGAGCTTCACCGATTAAGTTTGGAGCATGCTGTCCACCTTCTATATTATCGACAGTTGGTCTTTAAGAATCCTGAAGTATTCCATCGGGACATTGCCTTCGCAGAGCATGCTGACTTTGGCGTTGTTGTTTAAAAGGAAGAGTAAGACCTCCATCTTACTGTTAACTTTGTTGGACTTCTAGGTCTCCTTCAACTTGGCGATCCACTCCGCGACCTAGCAATACCTCCGAGTGCTTTCCATCAAATCCCACTCGCCTCGCTTGGCGATACACTCCATAAACCTCTCAAGGGGTTTCACTGTTTTCTGGGCTTTTTGCGAGTTGATGCAGCAATACTACAGTAGCAGCACGAGCACAGGCTCAAACTTAGGTTTGGGTCTGAGATCGATCCCATCCAGGATGTGGAAGCTATTGAGCTTCTTGAGCAAGAATTGTAGGAAGGGCTCATCGATGTCACGATCCTTTCTAGACTTCCTTGATTTGAGTTACTCGTAAATTTATTTGATTTATATATTGTCGAACACTCCACTTACACCGCTAACCAGATTGAGCAGGAGGACAAAGAGTTCCTAATCAAACATATAATTCTTCTGGAAAAAATAATTCAGGATGCTGTTCGTCAGCCTCACCAGTTTGTTGAAGGTCTCTTGGAGTTTGTGGCTGTGCACAGTCAGTATCGCTAACCTATTAACATAGAAATTGAGGTAGGCAAGTCGTTTTTAGATTTATTTGCGAATCTTTTTGGGACAAATTTTCAAAGGGTCTGCCTGCACCAACTGAAGTATACTCAAAGTCTCAATCTTCTCCAAAGCTATAAGCTTTTATATTGCACTCAATTGGTTTTAAAATAGCACTTATTCGAAGTTTTGCAAAGGCAGCTCAAGGGGGCTTTAGTAGACTACAGTCCACTTTCCCTCTGATTGTTTCATTTCATAGTTTTTGCAGGCAGGGTAAAAATGGTTGGAGAGAATGGCAGTGACAAGGCCAGCCTACTCGATCTTTTAGCAAAGTTCAAGACAGAGGGAAGTGGAGATGAAATGCGATAGGAAAGGGAGCTTTTTGGCTACTTTCTGGTGAATAGTTTTTTATTAAGGGTCGTTTTTGAGAAAGGCCTATACTTTGGGCGTGTAAATGAACCTGAGGATATGATAGAAGCAGGTTGAGTCTTCAAGAGTCAATACCAGCTAAAATATGCTATTCTTCTCCTACACACTGTATAGTTTAAGGGGACTGAAGATATTTATGAGGTCACCCTCCGAAATTTTCTTTTAAGCTTCAGGGACTAATAAATTCAGGCAGCTCACCAAGCTTTTCATTCCTTACAAAAACTCGCTCTTCAGTTATTTCTGCACTAGTTCTTTCGATCTTGGAATTACCCATCCTAGCATCTTGACTGCGCTTAAGCTTGACTTGTGCGCGAAGTTGAGCAAGCTGAGAGCTATTGTGATTGCACGTTTGTATATTGAAATCGATTTTGACCCTTGGCACACTTACAGTATCTTGTCGATGGCCCACTAGTTCTGGCAGATCTGGTTTTCGATGCAGAGGAGAATGGCATCAAGTATTTGGTGGGCGAAGAGCGGATCAAGTTTGGAGACCCAGTGGAGAATGTTGTTTTCCTGCTTGATGAGAAGAAAATTATTGATATTTCGCTTAATTAGGGCTACAAATTATAAAACAAATGCTTCCAGGTTGGTGATGTGCTCTTAAGAATAGTCGTCATCCTAGTCGTCGTCGTCGTCGTCCTTGTCTTCGTCCTTGCTGGCCTTCTTGTCTTTGTCCTTGTCTTTGTCCTCTTCCTCGATAAGGAGGACGGTAGGCAGGTCGTCCTCATCGGTCTGGATGGCTTTGACCTTCTTAGACACAAAGAATATGAAATAATTAAGTATTTTAACTTGGAAGGCTGTGGAGTTGTTATAAATGTTGGAAATGATGCGCTAAAAATAGGAGAGAACCCTTCCTAGCAGAGGACTGCCTCGCCGACTCAACTAGCAGCTCAGTCTACCGATCACGTACTTTATCTTAGGGTCTCTGCTCTACTAAACCCTTGCCACCACGTATTACAACTCATCCTTCATGAGCTCCTTCTTAAAGAGAGCGGCCACCTTAAGAATAAATTTGAGAGGGAGTGACTTGTTGCTGGAAGAGGACATAATCCTTTTCATAAGAGTCTAGTAAACAGTGAAATCGATTTAAGCTGTGACTTTGAGTCGAGCTAGTAAGTGCCATTTAAATCCTCTAACAGTCATCGATGACTCCAGAAGCTACTATAATAGAGCTTAATTGTCAAAATTAATACAGGAAAGAACCTTTTTATTGAAGATATCCTCCTCTCCCATCGACTCAGTGGGAGTGAATATCAGATTGTGGTTGATCCTGACTTTGGAAGAGTTGGCCTTGATGAAGGCAAGCAGACTCACGAACTGTTTATCACTAAAGTAATGGAAATTCGTCTGCAGACAGCCCACTATCAGACTCTAGTAAAGCCATTTCTTACAATTCTAGTTAAATACCTGCTGGAATTTTTGGTACAACACATTCTGCATGACCTGGTGAGTTAGCCTTGGAGACAGATTCTAGGTCTAGAAGAATCCAGATGCCAGAGTCTGGCTTAACCTTTGCCGCGTAGCCACTCTCTCGGGAAGATCTTTCTGAAGCTCAGGGTGAAGCAGGGGGAGAACCTCCTTCAGGTAATAATTTAGACTCATATTTAAAAATTTTCAAATAAATTTGTATTGCTTGTTTATTTATTTTATTATGTACCAATCATTCCACAAAGGCCCCTCCTTTTCCATTCCCAAAAGATTATCTCCTGCCATCAAGCAAACACCCGGGCCAGGCTAGTACAGGACTTAAAAAATTCATTTCATCAAAAAGAATAGTCCTGCTGCCGGAATAGGTTTAGGAAATAGAAGCACAAGTCTTTTAGGAAAAGCACCAGGTCCGGGCACGTACAATGTCAGTGCAAGTTCGTTCAAATAGCGAGATAGCAGCCGCAAGAAGGTGATAGCCTACACCTAGAGAAAGATTAGTTAGCCTCTGAATAAGTACCCAGGTCCCGGCGACTACAATGCCAAAAAATTGTTATTCAAGAGTCCTAATTATAGTATGGGAAAAAAAATACAGACTCCACAGAAATCTACCATTCTTGCTCCAGGACACTACTAAACTAACAAGTCCACCCTAATTGATAAGCAGATCAGTTTCGGTAAGTCCAAAAGACCAGAGTCGAAGAGCATTAAGCCAGGTCCTGGCAGCTATGACACAGTTTCATTAAGAAGCATGTCGACAGTGCGTACGAATTCACAAAATAAATAAAAAAAAATGCTTGGAAATTAACAAAGATTCAAAGTTCACTTTGAAAACCTTCCAGGACGTATTATAATTACAAGCGGGAAATTATTAACAAAAACACTTTTTCGGAAACGGTGTAATTCCAAAAGTAAGCTCTGATCGTTCGAGAGAACTATCGCGGAAGAGTATGAGCAAATAGTTGCCGAAGAAGAAAGAGGAGAAAGAGAAGGAACGGGAACGTTTCATAAAGCTAAAGAAGAGCTAGCCTTCCTGGAAGAAATCAAATTGAGAGTGGTTAAAATCAAATAAATGTTATAAGCCTTAAATGCAGTCAGAGATCCCGCCTGCACCGTCACCTCCATTCACACTCTCTACTAATCCCTCTAGTACTCAGAAAAAATTCAATTCCAGCTCCACTTGGCTTAGAAGGTCAGGCTCGACCTCCTTCCCAAACCTGTCAAGCTCGTCGCCATAACCTTTCTCTGCTCGCTAGATTACTAAGAATTTCCCCACTCACTCTTCCCCAGCCTGCTGCTAAAGTTGGTGCAATCAGGATGCTAGCTCTAGCGTCGATTGGTAAGCATGATGTATGTGCCCGCATTAAAGTCCAAGCTGCAAAAACACACAGGGTAGTCCCTGCAAAGTTAGCTAAAGCGAACCTCATAAATATAATCTAAATAGTTAAAGGAGTTTGCATAGCACTTTGGAAAGGAAGTAGTAGATCACCACCTCTACATAGACGGATTAGTGCCGGAGTTTGACGAACAGCCCGAGGCTGAAGTTGACTTGGACATCAAGCCTACCTATCAAGATATCATTCGCCCTCTCCCCAACTTCATTGGCTTCGATTAGGCTGAGCTTGCCTGGCTCTAGCCATCATTTTTGACTATCGGCTGGGACAACTCCCTCTAAAATAAGGACTCAATGAAGTCGTTTCGGATAAAGCAGCTGATCGAGAAGCTTTAAGTGGAGAAGTTATCAAATTCGGATTGCCAGGAATTCAAGCAGCTGGTAAAATAGGACTTGCTGCTGCTGCACTCTGTAGACATCAGCAAATTCAACATCGGAGACATCATTGACAAAAACGGCTAGATCTTTCGGTTTATTTTACTTAGACTCCAAGATTTTCATTAAAAAACAAAGCCCCAGTGGAAAAAATTTTTTACGATTTAGATCAACCCAGTACGATTGTAGTTTTTCTACAAGCTGTTCAAGATAAGTCGTATCCCGAACATCATAGCGCTGACGTTTTGCCTGGAGACGATGGTCAAGGTGCAGCAGCTGCCCGAGAAGGACAGCAACATGAAGCAGATCAAGGTGAAGTCGCTGCTCAATTTTCTTATCAACCTCATTAAGCTCTAAAAATTTTAAATCTACTAGATTTCCGATGAAATAAAGAGCCTGTGCTCCCACTTCAAAGAGTACGATCTGTCCTAGGAACTTTCCAACCTCATCAAGGACCGCTATGAAAAGAAGCCCAAGTGAATCAATTATTAATCTATGTAGGAGGAGTGTCCGAAGGCCAAAGAAATAAAGAATCCCAAGCCAGTGCAGCTGCCCAAGGAGGATCTCATTTCGAAAGAGGACATCTAAACTTTCATTTACGCTAAGTAAAAGTACAATAGGTCCATCCTCTGATTCATCATCCTCCTGTCTTATACATCGAAGACACCAATTCGTACACTTATGTCTTCAGCTTGCTAAATTACCATATCTAGTCCGCCTCCTGCACCTATTCGTTAGCTCGCATTATGCTTATTAAGTCGTCCAGCACCACTCCGTCCTCAGTCACCGGCAGTGTTGTCTTTCTTGTGTTCACTTGTAATTTTATGAAGTCCTCCACCTTACCAGTCACTAAGCTCGGAGGCGCAGAGACATCTGCTGTTATACCTTCTGCTAAATCGACTTCGGGGACAGTGATGACATTGATCTAGGCCTGCTCCCAAATGGCCTGAGCCTTTTTTTAAGTTTTGTGAGAAAGGTCGATTTTTCCGTCGACTCCCGAGAAACCCCAGCCAGACCTTGCCTTCATTTAAATTCAATCAATAAATAATTGGGGAATACCCTAAATTTTCTATTGCTTCATTTTTACTAGCTACTCCACGCAGAACTTTACGATGTCCAGGGCCTTGAACTTGTTCACCTCTCTGCCTTTCATTTTCACTTTTTACCGGTCGCATTATTATACCAATTATTTGCACTTTTTCCAGTCGTACTTCTTCAGGAAAGGCTTTCCCAGGGCGAGGCAAAGCAGATTGGTGATTTTGGTCAGCGAATTGAAGATTGAATGGCGCAAGATGTCAGTTTTATTGAGAGCCTGTCCGGTCCTAATTTTGGCAATGACTAACCTTTCTTGCTTTTAAGCTGTGATTTCGTCGATCATGATTTGAACGGGTGACCTATCCTACTTGATTTTGCTGCTGATCATCTAATGGTTGGCATACTGAATGTCGGTTTCGATGTCGATAATCTTCTTCTCTTTAATTTTGTTTGCCTCGAGTTTCTTGTTTAGTTCGTCGATTTCCTTCTTAATTTTGTTGCGTTCCTCAAGATTCATGAATTTCTGCTCGATCAGGTACTTTGGGATCCGGTTGCTTATAAGGTTCATTATGTCCCGGAACAGGATCTTATTCTAGTCGATGAAATACTCCTAGGGCTACAGACAGTCCTCGATGAATTCGTCGTCCGAACATTTCATGATTGTCCGAGCACTTGAAGACAAATCCTTAAAGTTCAGATTCAATTTCGTGGGGACTATCGAATGTTTAATGAGCTTGAAATTTGGATAAAATTTCCCTTTCCGTTCGTCTTTAATGCTCAAGATTTAATTGAGGGTGACAGGAGAAGCCTAGCTCTCCTTCTGCTTGGAGACCCTCTGGACTCCCCTGTCGAAGTCGAAGCGCTTCTAGTTGTCGTTGTTTTAGTTGACGAAAAACTTATCTCTAAGTACTTCGACGTCACCTATTTTTTCTGACTACTCTTAGAGCTAAGGCCTTTATTCATGCTTAACTACACGCTTCAGCTAAGGCTTTATTTAGAATTAGAACTCTCTCTTCTTGAAAAACTACTTTGAAACAACCTAGAATATACGGTTCTCCGTCTCCACTTTATTTTGCTTTTACTTCTACAGCAGGTCTAGCTTCATCTTCTCGATGAGCTGCTCCCTGTTGTACTTGGAGAGCTTTTATCGCTGGTGGATCTTGGGCTACTACTCTCTGTGCTTGATGCGTTCGATGAGTTCGATGATGGGCTCGGGCCTTTCTCGGTAGTAGGTCTGGTCGTTGCCCTACTCTGCCAGGTCCTGGATTTTGAATTTCCTGAAGTTCTCTATGACTCCTATCTCCTAAATTTTGGCTGATTTCCTCTAGAAATTCATTATGTTAAACTATTAGTATTTACACAAATTCGCCATCACCAACGCCAATGTCGAACAGCTCATCGAAGAGTTTTCTAGGAAGTACGACTAACACGTTGCCAACTCAACGCAAATCAAATTTTATGATACCACTCTCCAGGCTCTTCCGCCTCTGAGACATTTATAGATGATTAAAAGCAAGCTGAGAAGGTCGTTGAGCAAGGAGAGGAAAGACAAGTCTTTTAACAAGGATTGCAGACGGGGCGGTTCGAGAGTGCGAGTGAAGCCATTGAAAAAGACATAGTTCCAAAAAGCTACTGGCAAGAAATCAAAGTGGAAGAAACTGTTTGCTTAGAGTGTAGAGTTTATAATACAAAGAAAGCGAGGTTTTAAAAGGCTCTATATGGGCTTTCATTAGATTGTGGAAACGGCCTATAAACTACCCTCCCTCCCTTACAACGCCAAGCAGTCACTCGAGCTGTTTACGGCCGTCGAAAAGGGCTTGAAATTTGTTGTTGATTCCATGCTCAAAGAAGATTCTAGCCTTGTAAAATAAGTAGATAGAAACAGACTTACACTCTTACATGTGGCTTGCAAGCGAGGCGATGTTTAGATCGTCAAGATTATTCTAAACAGCAATCCTGACCTCGAAGCCTAGGACAACTTTGGTGAGACTCCTCTCTGCATAGCCATCGTTAATAAATACTTCGATATCACTTTTTAACTTTTGATGGCAGGGGCGAATCCCTTTATTTTTTATAAGAACAGACTGAACCCTATAATAAATAATGAGTCTTTGGCTGCAGCCAAATACATGATGATGCTGTACGTGGCCAGCCAGTTCATCCTGGAGAGTTCTGAGAAAGGTTGTAGAAGGGACTCTTCAACCAACAAGCGAGAGTTCATTCGGACTAGGAAACTTATGCTAAGGGAGATGAAGAGATAGAGTTTAATAAAGCTATTAATGGGGAGTCTAAAAGGCCACTGAGTTTGGTTAATAATCAGCAACATTTCTTGTTTATTTTCTTGACCTCGCTCTCCAGCAGCTGATTCCCTATCTTTATTCCGATGGCTTCATTCGTCGGGTCGATCTCCTTCTTTTCGATTCGCTTATAGATTCGCTCAGTCAGCATTGAAAAGATGCTGTCAATGTTGTGAGCGTTCTTCGCTGAGGCCTAGCAGAAAAGCATGTTATTCTTTTTAGCAAATTATAGTCCCTGCTAATAGCTAACCACTCTCTTCGATTATAGGTCATGCTTATTTCCCACAAGAATAAGAGAAATTTTATCATTCGCATAACTCTTGGTCTAGTCGAGCCATTTTGAGATGTTTTCGAATGACTATCGATTTGTTATATCGTACACCAGAATTGCTCCTATCGAGCCGCGGTAGTAGGATCTCGTAATCGACTTGAAGGTCTACTGCCCTGCCTGGTTAAGTATTTACAGTGTCCCAGACTTGGAGTTTGATATTTTTATTGTCTGCTATTACTATTTTTGCCCCGAATTCGACACCAATGGTGGCGTCGTGGTCGATTTTGAATTTCTTTTAGAGAAATTGGATGAGGAGGCAAGACTTTCCGACACCTGGTAAGGGCTCTACTGGAATCCCCAATGATGATGAATTTGAAGAGGTAAGTATAGGATGACATAATTAATATAAAGTTGATAATGAATATGCTCAATTCGAACTAGGACGATCAACAATACTAAGTGCCTCTGGGGGTGCGATGAGGATGAAAGTAATTGGCTGATGGGAGTTAGCTTTAGCAGCAAGTCTTTCGTGGTTCCTGAATAACTAATTATATGCACAGCTATAAATAAGTCTAAACAATCTAATTACTTAATAATGTCTAGAAAATAATAGTCCAAGTCAAACTCACTATCAATATTCTTAACTTAACATGTCATACTAGACTTGTAGGAAGACATATCATTGTCCAACCAAACTTAATTGATGGCCATACAAAAGAGTAGTCAGAGCCAATGACATCTGCTTTTATATTTATCGAAAGAATATTCAATCAAAAGAACACAATGTTGTACTAAATGCCTCTATGCAATAGTAAAAGGAGTTCGTTAAGAAAAAGTAAAGAAGCGATCTAGTATCTGCGTTACATGAAGGAAACACCTGCTATTTGGTAATACATTTATACTGGATCATGGAATCCTACATCATCCAAGATTCCATTATTTGAGCCAAACAACTGTTGCAGTGGGGTTGGGGTTGGGGCTGGGGTTGGGGTTGGGGTTGGGGG